>JAMQGT020010068.1:0-10829 GCA_024447675.2 Pterophyllum scalare
TGAGTGAAGGGAGATGAGTGAGTAGTTTTGGCAGTATAAACAATATATGACAATAAAGCGCCCTGAGGTAAATGGACTAGTTCTTATCATTTTTCTACTCCATCTGAGCACTTAAAGCACTTAAACAACACATTTACATTTACCCATGCACACAAGCACTTCCATGTCTAACTAAGTGCTTTTATTGTCTAACATTCACACTCCAACGCTTGTGTTTGGAGAGCAACTTGGGGTTCAGTCTCTTGCCCAAGGATACTTTGGCATACAGCCTGGAGCAGCCAGGAATCGAACCCCCAACCTTCCGATTAGTGGGTGACCTGCCTCCTGAGCTACACTGAGACTGGTGATTCGACCCTATATAAATGAGTTGAACGTAGTGTTTCGTATCCTGTTATCTTATTTTTTATTTAAACCTTTATTTAACCAGGCAAACAGATTAAGAACAATTTCTTATTTCCAGCTGTGGCCTGTGAAAAGTCAAAGCCTTTTGAGGGGAAGGGAATAGAGAGTTTTTTAGTTTTCAACATTATTTGGACAATCAGGTTGGGATATTTTCCACAATTGCTGTGTCTCACATGTAACTGAGCAGGAAGTAGTCTGCTTCAGACAGCGTCTGAGTGTTAGCAGTTAGCGCCTTTCACAGGAAGTTTCTTGCATTCACGTTGGCTTCGTATTTCTTCTTGTTTCTGCGAAATCAGCAGTTGCAGCCCTAACCGGGCCTTAACCGAAGCCAGTCCAGGGAGCTGAGTACCCTGCTGGCCTGACCGGCTGGCTGTCCACAAGTTTTAGAGCAGCTGACGTTTAATCTGACCGCGCTCTCACTGCTGTGGTGCAAACTTTAGCCGATCTACAGTCTGATCCGCTCTGACCTTCACAGATGATTTCAGTTCTGCCCTCCCAGCATCCCCACCTGCTCACGTACTCGTTTAAGGAAATGGTCATGCCGAATTTACACATCAAATAACGTCAGCAGACATCAGACAGCACGCGTGTAGATGTTCGACGCGTCCTTTAAAATGCTCCTGCAGACTCTTTCTTATTCGGGGAAATGAGAATACTTTTGCTTCTTGTCATGCAGCATTTCCACGCTGGCTTTATGTGTACCAGCTTGCACTGGGCTGAAAGTGAGTGAAACCAGTTTACCCAGTTTTTATTCTAACAGAATCTTGTGTTGATCGGTCTGTTTCAATGGAAGCATTTGTAGCATCTGACATGCTGCTTTCTAGAACACACTGAGACACAGATGATGACACAAGCGTGAAAATATTAAGAAACAACTTTTGGGAGCTTTGCATTAAAAAGGGGAGCGAGTACATGAATGTCAGAAGAGCCAAACGATGGGGCGAGGCTGTGTGTGAAGTGGGCTGTTCAGTCCTTGAGTGTGTGTGTGTGTGTGTGTGTGTGTGTGTGTGTGCGTGTGTGTGGAGAATAGGCCGTGGTGTGTGAAGTCTTTGTACACAGCGGTGCCCACAGCATCACTTGCACTGACTCTCTTGAAATCCATTTGTTGAAGTGTTTCTCGGTGGCTCAGCGGGCTGCAGCAGAGCAGCTTTTCTCACTCACAACCTTTGTCATGAATCATTCGCTCTCACAGGTTTTTCCTGTCAATCTCCTCTGTGTGCTAAAAGCAGCAGACACTAAACTTAGCATCCCCAAGGCAATCTGTGATCCATCTGATCTGCTGGCCAGCAGGCATGCTAATGCACTGGCACTGGAAGGCCTGTAAGATATTGTATTATAAGCATGGATGCTCTATTATTAGATGATATGAATAGAATATCTGCTGTGAGTGTTTTATGAAGGTCAAAGAATTGAATCAGAAATATTTTAACGCTCATTCAGACCGTTGTGTGTTTAATATATGTTATCACATGGCGTTCGTTCTCACTTTAAAACCCATTATGTAAGCTGAATGAGCTTTAATGTGCTTTTATGGTTTGGTTTTTTAAGAGCAACACTGTCAATAAAATGTGCGGCCGATAGTGAAGGTACGGATGGGCTCCACACGGCCAGCAGAACCTCACTGAGAAGCTCACATCTCCAGGTTTCTGAGTTTACGCGCGAGGAGCCGTCCTTTTAACGGCCGCCACCCGCAGATGCAGCCCAGAGGTGCGAGCCGATAACTGAAGGAACCAGCGGGCGACGGCGCGGGGGCCACGGCCGTTTCTTTCTGCACAGTCTGGGGTCAGCACATGCGGGTCGCAGGGTGCTCGTATCTCACGGTTTGATCTGCTGTAAATATACGTGGAGCCCGGTGTTAACTCAGGGTCATTTTGACCAAATGTAAACACTCAATCTCCCCATCAAAATTCCATTAAACTTTGTAGGAACACAAACAGGCTCTCCAAAAAGAAGCCCCGAGCAGTGGCATTACACAAGTGCTCCGGTTTGGACATAAATAGTGTGATCTTACTCCCATAAATCATGCTGAGATTGTACATTTGGCCCGAGCAGAGCTTCAGGTTCGCACACTCCTTCTGTAAACAGGTTCTCCTTCAGCTTCTCACATCTTCAGTGCCTGTGTGTGTGTGTCTGTGTGTGTGTGAGAGTGTGAGGTTACTGGGCCTGATCCTTTTTAAAAAGAGTCTCGCTGTAATCAAAAACAATAACTGCTCAGAGCATAAACTCTTCCAACCCCCCCAACAAGCCCCTACCCTCTCCTTGAAGTATGAAATAATATTCTGTGTGTGGGCCCGGCCGAACGCTGAGAACGCAAACATTTCACAATAAAGTTGTTTAAATAAAGGCCTTGGCATAGATGGCTGGGAGATAGAGGACATGCTGCGTTAATTACAAGCCCCCGTTAAAATAAACCGCTGGTATAAAATATGAGTCTCTCCCGTTCTCGGGGATTTGAACCTATAAAATATCAGCGAGGTGTGCACCTCACATGTGCTGTTTGGAGACCAAACACAACAGCAGCTCGAAGAGAGAGCTGCACAGACAAAGGAGGAGGAAGAAAAAACACAACAGAGCTCCACAATCAACAAAGAAAGCAGTGTTTACTCTGCATTTAAAGACTTATGAATTCTTCTCGCCCCCTCGCCGCCACTGCGTGGCATTAACCGAGAGGCAAAACAGCCGAGTTAAGCAGCGCGTTTATTATTCTTCAAACTGGCGTCTGAAAAGTAATATGCTTTAAAGGCGCGTTAAATGTACGGGTGTGTTCGAGCCCTTCCCGTGCCCAGCGCTGCGCTCTGTGTGGAAGTGGGGAAAGTTTCAGTGCGCGCAGAGAGGCGGCGAGATGGATTATTTTTCCTCAAGTGTGGACTTAAGTTTCTGCTCCGTGCTGCTGGGTGGCCCACTCCGCTTTAGCCGTGTTAACATAAGAATAGAGCGGTGGCCAGGAGATGAGGGAGGGGGGCAGCCGGGTAGCTGGTTTAAATTATTCTGCGCCTCCGCTGCTGCATAGCAGGAGCTGTTGTTATCCACTTAGAACATCAGACGATTTGTTCCTTCTCCCTCTCGTCTCTCTCCCTCTCTCAGCCCTGTGGGCGTCTTTATTCGGGATCCTTTGTACCACTGTTATGTTATAATGCCGGTCCCGGCCAGGGTGCACCTCGCTCCCCGGCACTTGTGTGCTTTTCCTGTCCTCTCCCTCCACGGGCCCCATAACTGATATTAAAGAGCTCCGAGCCCGTGTGAAGATAACCGTAAGAAACTCCGAGTATCAAATGTTAACCGTGCTGGCCGCCGTCCGAGCTCGGTGACGAGGGCCGTGACGCTCGCGGGCCCAGATGAGGAATGCAGTTATGAGGAGATGTTTGTATACATCCAGCCTGCGCCTTGGAAAGCAGCGATGGCGGTTGAGCACAGCTTAAAGACATCTGGATGCGATGAAATGCCATTTGTCTAAACAATCAAGAGTCTTAGCAAAGCCACCCAATGTGCACGCTGCTATTAGTACATACTTGTGCAATGTGCTTCAACAGAAAGGGATATTGACAAATATTTCATTGCGACAGCTTCACGAGATGAGCCCCTTTTTCTCCGCTGCTGTAAACATAAAAAAAATGTGAAGTTCCTTTGGAGCGGAGGGGGGAGGGAGGTGGAAATGATGAGAAAACCACGGTGGCATTTATAAATAAGGCAAATCACAGAGACTGTAACGTAAATACGTCCATTCTGAGCTCATTCTTCTTCATAAAGAAGGGAAACTGGACCATCACGGCTCACGTTTCTGTTTGACCGTCCGCTGCGACTTCGGCGAAGAATCCAAGGAGCTCGGACGGCCCTGGAGCGGACTGCAGAGCATTGGTGTGCAGACCAAAGACATGAAATCAGCAGATAAACAAGCAGACAGAGAATGAAGCATCGCGTGTCAAAGAAATGCCACACCTTTAGATTTATTTTCTAATTAATTCCATTTAAACAAATGGTCTGGGCAGTCATGGCAGCCAGTGCTCTCACTATGCCAATGGTGTAGTGAATGGGGCATGCAGACATGACTGGGATAATAAGCGTCATGGAATCTAATCAGATTTCTAAGAGGAATTGATTGTTGTGAGGCAGCCGGTGCAGGAGTGGGGTTGACAATAAGCTGAAATTTAAGTGTTAATTTTTATGCTAATCCTCTTGGCATCTCTGTGTGATGCAATTTGGTCCAGCAGGCTCTCGACTTTGCGCCGCAGATATGAAATTGTCCCGCGCACAGAGAAAATGTCAGCTTGCCAGACTCTGAAAGCTTGTAATTTATTAGGTATGTTTCTATTAGTATGTGTCACAGTTGTTAGAGAGCCACATGCGCAGGCAGCCAGCCACGCCACCTTGTTCTCTCCCTCCCCTACCCTCTCCATCCTCCCTACTCCACCTTTTTTCTCCACACACTGCCATCCACTTCTTTAGCATGTTATGCACATGCACGCATGCACACACACAATGACACACACACACCCTGCACGTTCTTAAGATGGTCTCGGCTCAGTGGCTGCTGCACTGGGGCCTTAATGTATTATCATATATCGGGTGGTCCTTGCCCCTGGACAAAAGGCTATTTAATACAATTTAATGACATTCCTGAGAATTTCTGTGTGTGCGTGTGTGTGCTTGGAAATGAGCGTGGAAGGGGGTCTGTTGGTGCAAAAGAATAGAACGGGAGACAGAAGGAGGGAAGGGCAAATAGAAAAATAAAAAAGAAAGGTGGAGGGCACAGATGAGAATAGCATCTGTGTTTTTTGTGGCTCGCCCATGCAAACATCTCGATGTAACGACGTGACTCTCCCTCCTCGAGTTTCTACCTGCACCAGAAAATTGAGTTTGAGGAGGTTCGAGGGCCTGAACATGTGTGAGCTTTAAAAAGCCCTCTGTCTCCAGGCCTTGGCAGGTTACCCACACTCTCAGGGTGCAGCAGCTCGTCACTAGATACTGCTGTTGTACCTTGGAGAGCAGCACTGAACCTCTGGTTATAATTTAATGCTACAAAAATCTGTCCATCCATTTTCTCCTCCTGGTCCAGGCTGCAGCAGTCTAAGCACAGGCCTCCCTCTCCCCTTCCAGAGTAAGAGCTGCCCCGGCAGGAGGCTGCTGAACCACCTCACGGTGGATCAGGTGGCAGTGAAGGTGCAAAAACCGTACATTCATTTATTTTACTCACTTTCCTGCAGCTCAAAGCTCTCCCTCGCTCTCACATCTGCAGCCAGCGGACAATCACCAGCTAACCGCTGCACCACCGGTCAGCGTGAGACGTACCAGAATGCATTGAGGTTCAAAGACTGAACGGAAATCAATAAAGAAATCTCAAAGAAACGGAGCAAACCTGACCCTGTTAGCCTGTTAGGATGGGTGGTGCTAACTGCCGCAGACTCGGTTAACGTCTTTTGTTTTTGCACGTAGTTTGTGACGATTGCTGAATGATCTTCTGAGCTATAATGGAAATGACGTGCATTTAAAATGTGACCACCACACTCACCTCTGCACCCTGCTAGTCCTGTCAGCAAGTGCTACGGCTCGGGGCTTCCCACTTTCTCCTTATTTCCTGTACGCCGAGGCGCTGCAGACAGTGTGGTGTGTGATGGAGATGCTGGTCCTCCCCATCTTCAGCCTACCTGTAAATCCACGTTGGTCCAGTTTGTTTGGGATCTCTGTAACCAGGCAGATTGTTGTAGAACAGGAATCTGCTGACCAATCAGCTGCCTGCTTTCTTCCATAGCTGCTCGTTTTCTGATGATTTCTTCTTCTTCTTTTTCTGGTGAGTAAAAGAAACAGAACTCGGGAGAGCGTCGTCATCTTAAAGAAACCTGGAGGGAAGTCTGAACTGAACCTTATGAACTGAAATGGACTGAGCTATGAAGAACTCTGTTTTCTTCCCCTGGTCTTTGTTTGTTGTTTGAATTGATTTTCAATGCGTCTTTCATGTTTTGTGATGGAAAAAAAATAGGATGGAGGTCACATGACTGATGCAGGAGTCCTTCATGGTGGATTTGAATCAAACCACATTCTGCTTCCTGTTTGCTTCAATTAACCACCAAAACTCCTCAGGTTACAAAGAAGGTGGAGTACAACTATTACTCTGTGAAATACATATTATAATATAATATAATATAATATAGTATAATATAATATAATATAATATAATATAATATAATATAATTATTCCATAGCAGAATTTATAAAGATACAAACCTTAGTATCCCCCAGTTTTATTATAGTATTTTGTTGTTCTGCAGCCATTCAGGGTATTTTCATTCTGTATAATTCTGTGCAGAGTGGGTTCTAAAAAAATAAATGTATATAATACATATATAAAATCTGAGCTCCAGTAAGATCTCCTAAAAAGCTCATGTAGACGTTGGCTGATAGAAACATAAAAAAGCAGCTTATAAAGAAGCCTTCAGTAAATGTGTCTGTGCGGTAAAGGCTGAACGTATCTGTAAGTCCACTCCTGGAAAATATGATTAATGTTTTTATGGCTCTCAGTGGAGGAAAGTCAATAGAGGGTCTGCTTTCCACCAGCCATAAAGCTCGAGTGTCAGATTTACACTATTTTAGTTCTTTTATCTACTGTTGCCTGCTTTGGTCTATAACTGTGTGTGTGTGTGTGTGTGGCTCATCATACTGTTTTTCTGCAGAGTAAACCTTAGAAGTAAAACAGAGTTTTCCTGTGAAACGTGCTGTTGTATTCATTAAGGATAACAGTGGGTGGATGCCCCCCCCCATGATGAGAAAGGAAACGGTAACGTGGACGTGCCTCCAAGTCCTCACCAAACTGAAGCTGAGGTTGAATGAAGCTCAGACGGGTGTAGCAGAGGGGCCGGTAGTGCTGAGGTGTAGCCCCGTGTTTTAGACGCTGATGGAGGATTTTGTTTCTAATGACTCTTATTTATTTGCCTCCCTGTTGCTCAGATTTGAGATCATATTCAGAAGGCAGACATCACATATTGAGGGTGGGGGTACTTGGAGGGTTAAAGTGGTCTTAAATTTAAACCCCTGACATTTGTAGACCCCCTTTAAATGTAATTGATTTCTGTGCTGTCCCACCTGTTACTGAGACACAGGAGAAAACGGTGGGCCAAACGTGGAGGTGTCAGGAGGCGTTTTCCTTCAGTCATCCTCCACTTTACGTTTAAACCCTGATGAAATCACTGCTGTGTGTGGAGTGCTACTAGAAAGCTAGTAAAGCTGCACTCAGCGGGCCCAGAAACACACTGAAAGGTTTGGATACAATTCACATATAGGTCAATTAAATGCAACAACATCTGCTCTCTCCCTACCATTTGCATATAGCATTCATATGTTAATGATGTCCCTTGTTTTTTTTCTTTCTGCATGCGTGTGTGTGCGTGTGTGTGCGTGTGCGTGTGTGTTTGTGTGCTGTTTGTTTCTCTCTCTTTTTTCCTGTACTTCCTCCCCTCCTCCCCGTCTCTTTGTATCGCCAAACAAAAAGAGATGCTGAAAATTTGGATTCATACTTCCCTTTTGGAGAAAAAAAAACACACAGATACGCCCGTCCTATTTTCACTTCCTCTCGCCTCACGATTAAAGGGGAGGTTAGACGGGTGCCACAGTTGTTCCATTGCCATGCCCCTGATTTCGACAAGAAGCCCCTTTAACAGCAGAGAAGGCAAGGCCCTATCTCTTCCCCAAGCAGCTTAATGCCTTATAAATCAATGATGACACAGATGGACTAGCGATAATCTATTTAGAATGCCTCACAGCAAATATTGTTGTGCAGATGATTAGACAGCCAGTTATTTTAACTCAGACCCTAAACCCAATCTTCCCCGTCTCATAATGCTCCTCAGATTTATAGGAGTCATTCCAGAGCTGACAATTTTTCTTATTTCAAGTAAATTTGGGGGAAAAAAACAGATGTACAGACATGAAAAGTGAGAGGAGGCTGTGTGTCTACATGTTTGTTTGCCTGTGTGTGTGTGTGTGTGTGTGTGTGTGTGTGTGTGTGTGTGTGTTTGGGTGGCATGGGCAGCTTGAGGAACAAAAGACACTGGTGCCGGTGTCTCTGCCAAGGCCATAATGATAAGGCATGTTTCTTCAAAGATGGGGGAGGCAGAGCACGATTGTATCTCCAGGGCATTTGTGTGTGTGTGTGTGTGTGTGTGTGTGTGTGTGTGTGTGTTAGGCAGTCTAGTGACACGAGGGGGGTTAATGGCAGTCCAGGGTCTCTGCCCCTTTTCATGGTCGATGGGTCTCAATTTAGCGTGTGAGGGTGAAGAGGAGGAGGAGGAGGAGGAGCTGGAGGAAAAAAGAAGAGAGCAGGAGGAGTGCAGAAATGAAGTGGAGGTTGTCAGACGTGGCAGCTGCTTGGAGGCCCTGATAAATACTAAGCCCTTATTGATCGGTTGAAAATGAAAGATCCCCGAGTGGCGTGCAGTATTTAGCTTCTTGTCTGCCTCGCGTCAGCGGTGGCCTTGCCTTGGAGGGATAGATTTTCAGCTGCGCCTCCGGGCACCGCAGCGCCCCAGCTTTGATTTCATCTTTAACCTTTTTCTGCTGCGTTCCCTTGACCTCTGAAGCAGCGCTTACTGAATTTGTTAGATTTCCATCTTGACATCGACCCCTCCCCCACCTCGCGCTCATCTCCCCCTCCACCCATCACTGTCCGTTCTCCTCCTCACCTCTCAGGTCTGTATTTCATTATCACCTCCTCTGTTTCTCCCTCCAGGTGGCCATCGCAGTGAGCAGTAGTCAGTGAGGAGCGACAGCCGGAGGCCCCTTCATCCTAACAGACAGGTTGCACACCAGTATGCAGTTGGTGTATAAGGTAAGTTCACACACATTTCAGAGCTTTGCGGTGTTTCCCACACAGTCGGGCTCTGTTTGTGGTGTTGGCACGGCCGTGGAAGTGACGGCATATGTGCGTCACATATGTCAATAATGCAGTTTGTCCTGAGCGACGGTCGTTACTGAGCCGCCGCATCAGTGAGTCTCTCCACCTGCACGTGAACCCCACCTCCTCCCGGCTGGCAGCCCCACGGGGGGCTTCCTCGGAGAATCTTTGTCATGGAGCGTTTGTGAAATGAAAACGATTGAAGTCAAATGATTCAGTCCACCCCACCGTTCAGGCATTTAAAATCGCCACTTTGTGACCCACATCAGAAGATACGACACGAGTCTGATGAAAAATTGTTCCTGTTTACAAATTAAATAATAAGGGTAAAATGAACTGAGACTGTCCTGAAAGACTTCCTGTGATTCTGAAAATCAAAACGAAGGTAAAATTTGGGACGGAGGCTCTGAGTCGGCAGAATAACGTGGAGGACCGCCGTGAAAACGAGACGAGCTAACTCGTTAGCAGCAATTGAACTTTCAGAATAATAATTTCTTAAAGATGAAGAAAAAGCTTAAACGAGTCTCCAGATATACCTGGGCGGGCATTAACATACCTGAGCAGCTACACACACACACACAGGTAGGTGTGTGTGTGTGTGTGTGGAGCTGCTCAGCCAGGAGCAAAATGTCCTGAGCGTGTAAGCTTTTCCACATCCTGTACGATATTTGCTTCTCCCACTGTCAGGATAAAGAACAAGACGCATGCACGCACACACACACACACACACACACACACACACACACACCTCCAACTGTTCGTCATTCACTCACCATAGTCTTATCCCCAAAGGCCCTCTGTCTTAAACCAAAACACACACACACACACACACACACACAGTCACACAGCTACAGTACACTGCTGCTATGTGCGCAGACAGAACTTGTAACAATCTGGATTGTGATAATCTATGATAATCATCCACCACATGCCACCTAAAAACGCACATGGGTGGCATTCAACACCCACACTGGCACATTGCTTCAGTGGATCTCGTCTCCCTCTGCCGCTCTCCCCAATGTCACTACCTCCAGCGTCAATGTCACCTCTCGGCTCCTTATTTCTCACACGGCGAAGGCGGAAAAAGGAGCGAATCTCCAACAATTTATGTTTGGCATTAGTGTAATTGAATCCCACTCGTATATCAGAGGAAGAAAGTTGCGAGGTGTGGGTGATATAAATGCAGGTAGGGATCCATGAAAACACAGATCTGTCCCTCCCCTTCCCCTCGCCTCCTGAACAATGTCTCCCATCTCTTTTTTTATTCTCTCCCTCTGTCCCCTCCTTTAGCTAGATGGATGATAAATTCCCAGCTACAGAGCCAGCAACAGCTGTTGGCAGACAGGCCTGATATGAGAATAGCAGCATAGGATGAGCAGGCATTAAAAATTAATATGCTATTTAGCCTAGGTGTATTTTAGGTATTTGACATTTTCATGTCCGGGACAGAGTAAATTTATTCATAGTACAGAATAAAAAAATAAAAAAAAAATTTAAAAAAAGAGGAATGGGTGTAGGGAGCAGGCTGAGGGAGGGGGGCGCAGGA
>JAMQGT020010069.1:0-13406 GCA_024447675.2 Pterophyllum scalare
GTCAGAAATTCCTTCTTCTGGAAAACTTCTGGATTAATTTACTATATCGAATTAATAGGTTTTACGTTCAGTATATTTTTCAATATTATCCCACTTTGAAAAGTAATTATTACTAAGTAAACCTGCCAAAGAAATTAAGTAAAATAAAATGCAATTAAATATTAAGTAGATTAACAGAAATCATTAAGTGGTCAGATTGTATTGTAGAAATGCACACACTGGGGGTGATTACTAACATTTTGAAAACAGGGTGACCAGATGTCCCACCCCGTGTGGAGCTGCACAGCTTTTTCATCTCTTGTCTCCCTGTTCATGTGTTGAGAAAATGTCCCAGTGGCTCAAATATTCAAAGGCCAACACTGCAGGACACACACTTTAGTAAAGTTTGTCTTTTATAAACGAGAAAGGAGGGAAGGAAACATTTTGAATCACCACAAGCTATGCAGGTTTCTGCAGAACAGCATGCAAACTACCACATACAAAAGGAAATGCAACAATGAAAAAAAAATGGCAAAAATAATACACAGGCGATGCTGGTGCAAGGAAAGCCTCAAAATCTTTACCGTCACTGGAGTGGCTGTAGCTCAGGAGGTAGAGCAGGTCACCTACTAATTGGAAGGTTGGCGGTTTGATTCCTGGCTGCTCTGGGCTGCGTGCCTCCCAAAATCGTTGGGCAAGATACTGAACCCCAAGTTGCAACCATTGGAGTATGAATGTGTGTGAATGTTGGACAGTAAAAGCACTTAGCTTAGTTACATATGGAAGTGCTTGGGTGAATGTAAATGTGTTGTATAAGCACTTTGAGTGCCCAGATAGAGTAGAAATATAAATCTCATAAAAATGTTTTTAAGCCTCATGCCCAGCACATGTGAAGTGAAATGATGCCAACCAATCAGAGCGTTTTAGTCCACTAAGATGTGGGAGTCACCATCGAGCATGGTGTGAAGGCAGGACGTGATTTCTGACTCGTGGTGTGAGGAGGTAAGAATATTTGCCCTAGTGATCAAATAAAAATGTGTGTATCAAGTTGTACTGAGGGGTTTTGTCATGTTTATGAAGTTTGTTTTTTTTTTTTTGCATGTTTCAGTGTCTCTTTTTTGTTGCCTCAGGGCGGTGTTGTGTGATAAAGGGGACTTCTTGAGAGAGGCTTAAAGGGTTAGGGTTACGAGTGCTTTAGGTAAGGTAACCCTGACCCTGCCTAACCCTCAGTGGTACCACGGCCTCGTGGATGTCTGCTTGTAGAAAACATCACACCGGCCAACAATGTGTGAGCAGGGAGGCTGCAGAGCTCCTGGGTGCACAGGGACACCAACCATGGTGTGTTTAGGGTGTAACGTGTGCCGCTGTTTTACAGCACAAGACTGTTTGTGAAGTTTCACAACATGGGAATCAATGACGTGATACTGGGTAACACAAACTAACCCTGTATAAATGTAATACATGTAAATATGTTTCAGTTGTTTCAGAATTTGTTGACCTTTGTGCAAGATTGTCTGATGTTTCGTGCTAACAGTCATCTTCGGATCTTGTTCCTGCAGTTAGCTTGTCCTGAATGATTTCCTCCTGTAAGGCATCAGTAAAGTGACATTTGTTGCTTGAGCATCAAACGCTTCATTTGCTGCATTTTTGTGTCATTTTATTCACCAACAAATGTCCTTTAGGGGCATCACTAAAGCTCACTTGATGGAGCAGGTGACCCATACGCTGAAAGACTGCAGGGGGCCGGGTTTGAGTCTGTCCTGGACCATTTACTACATGTGGTTCCACCTTGTTCTCTGCTAGCTTCCTGTCTACTCTCTACTGTCCTGCTCAATAAGGCCTAAAAATATTTAACACAATTTTTTAAAATGAATACTCAGCATAATTTGATGGTGGAACTATACATATTTATGTAACGAGGTCACTTTTGTTACTGAATAAAGAGCGAGTGCTGAAGACAAACCTGAGCCTGCTGGAGGCTTGGCTGAGCTTCTCTAGGTTACGGCAGCTTTTCAGAAGAGAAGTCTTCTGCCTTCTTTTTACTTGAATGGATGGGACATAAGGGCTGTGCCTTTATTTATTTTCACGTACTTTTATCAGAGAGAATTTGTTAAATCCTCAGTTGTGCTCGAGTGAAACTGAAGGGCTCAAAACCAGAAAAACTTCATATTTTAGCCAAATGAACAGCACTGTCATCGCTGTTAGTTTGCAGTGATTAGTCACAGAAAACATGAGTGGACTTCTGAGTTTCTGTTTAAGGGCGCCCCCATGTGGTAGTTGGGCTCCTCTGCACTGATAAACTGTAAAGCAAATACGACACACAAACTGTCATTAATTTGTTTTAACATCTATTTATTACCACCATAATATGAGAAATTTGGAAAATACAAAGATCAGCTTATTTATACGTCTGAAAATCTCAAGGAATAAGAAAAATATAAAAGAAAAAAGTATGAGGTTATGCTGTGCATCCCAAATTTTGAGAAGGGACAGATTATATGCTCAGGTGTAGAGAAGCTGCAGGAGACACACAGACCGTAAACATGCAGAGATCCACTGTAATGTCAATTCATACTGGTGTGACAGGTTTAATGCTAATCTGTGGTGACGGAGAGATGGAAGCTTAATGCGATGACTGATCTACAGAGAACGGAGGAGGAGACGGTAAACCGCCACCCCCTCGTGGCTGCCATTAGAATTTAAGTTTCCTTGGAAAATGGAGAAGCCCTTCCTGATTTCAAATCAGATCACTGCAAAAACAAAACTAACTGATCAGGTTGATACTGTTAATTGCTTTTTTTTCTCTTCTATTTTGATAATTGTGAGGAGGTGCTCCTCCGTGAATTAGATGTGTAAAAAAAATAGACACCATATCCACAACAATAATATTTTTAAGAAAGCAAGAGATTTTTGTTTGAATACAAATGGTTTGGAAGATCAGAGTTCACAGGAGCACACAAACAGACCGGCAGCCCATCCCCTCCCACACCAGGTTTTACAGGTGACAGAGGTGCACTGAAAAGCTACAGCTGGGGGTGCAGAGGGACGGACTGAGCAGGAGGGGAGGCGGATGTTCAGAGGGGCAGAGGCCTCAGGACTAGTTTTAATAGCACCCTGCTGTGGAAGTTGCAGCTCCCCTTAAGCAGACTAGCCCCTTGGCCACGTCCCTCTGCTTTGGCTCTGTTTACCACAAAAACTGCACCTGCTGAACTCCCACTCTGAAAGAATCCAGGTGAGCTTCTTGTTGGGCTTCCAGATTTGAAGTGCCTCCCAAACCCAGTGATGCATGCTTGCGTATGTGTGCACATGTGCATCTGATCTGCAAAACCTTTACATGCACGAAAAAGGTACCCTAAAACATTTGGTGAAGACAAAAAGAAAAGAAAAAAATCGATCAGACCTCAACATATTTCTATCTCTTCATAATCAGGATTACTCTAAAGTCTACCGAGAAGCTGGGCAGGCCGGGGAAGAGGGGACCAGGGACAGGTGGAGGTGGGTGGGATGGGGTCAGATGAAGGAGTGAAGGCAGGGATAGGTAAAGAAAAACAGGACAGAGACGCCACATCAGGAAGGCGGTCTAAGCGCGCTCTCCACGGATGCGACGTGCCAGCTGGATGTCTTTGGGCATGATAGTGACACGCTTGGCGTGGATGGCACACAGGTTAGTGTCCTCAAACAGACCCACCAGGTACGCCTCACTAGCCTCCTGCAGGGGACAAACAGGTACAGCACACATTAGCAGTGGAATACAGTTTGTATTACTGAAATACCAAGGACCAAACTACACTGCTCAAAAACCATGAAAGGAACCAGAGTTCAGTGAGGTTAACCTCTGTGATATGGATGTGCTCAGTAAGTATCAGAGGGCTGCTACTCAGGTCCAGCTGCTTTGGTGTTCATGGAATTAACCACAGGTGCACGAGAGGGGCAACGATGAGACAACCCCCAAACAGGAATGTTTTACAGGTGGAGGACACATTTTTCCCTCCTCATCTTCTCTGACTGTTTTTCGCTGGTTTTCCAGGACCAGGATCTGCTCCTTTGTGCAGGAGGAACAGGAGGAGCACTGCAGAGCTACACAATGACCTCCAGCAGCCATTGGTGTGAATGTCTCTGACCCAACAATCAGAAACAGGCTTCATGAGGGTGGCCTGAGGGCCCGACATCCTCTAGTGGGCGCTGTGCTCGCTGCCCGGGACCGCGGAGCCTGTTTAGCGTTTACCACAGAATACCAGAACTGGCAGGTCCACCACTGGAGCCCTGTGCCTGTCACAGATGTCACAGACCTGAAAGGGTCTGGAGAAGCCGTTGAGAACGTTTTGCTGCTGCCTGTAACATCGTTCAGCACGACCGGTTTGGTGGTGGGTCGGTGATGGTCTGGGGGGGCGTATCCATAGAGGGACACACAGACCTCTGCAGGCAACGGCACCCTGACTGCCATCAGGTATCAGGATCAAACCCTCAGACCCACTGTCAGACCCTACAAACTACTGAGCACCTTTTTGAGTTGCTGCAATGAAATCTCTGTAAAATGGACTAGTCTGCAGCATCAATTTTTCACTTTGATTTTTGGGGCATCTTTGAATTCCCTCTGTAGGTTGGTAATTTTCATTTCCATCAAATGATGTGGAATCCTTTCATTCCTAACACATTACCCAGTTTGTATCAGTGTGGATATCCACCATGGTTTTTTCCACTGGGATCTGATGTGCTTTCAGAGTGTTTTTTTTTTTTTTTTTACCAGTGTATTAGTCACACAGCAGCCCAGTATAGGATAACCAGTATTTTTCATTACAGGAAGAGCAGATGCTACAGTTAAACTTTGACCTACTAAAAGGTCAAAGTGAAAACAGTCAACATCTGTATCCTCTAACCTGTGATGTCATCATGTCCTTAAGTATCTACAGCAGAAACGGTCTGTGAAAGTATATCTACACAATTCTCTTACTAGCCCTTTAAAAATTAATTATAAAAGAACTATAAGAAAGGGCAGCATTTAATATGCTTATATATGGTCAGTGTTCCCATCATAAGTTAAATGCATGGAATGAGGATCTGGAAACCTCCTCACAGAGGACTGAGAATAAGCTTGTGCAGTGAATACACACCTCAGAATAAGAGTTATAATAAAAATATACCACACAAACACACACACACACACACACACACACACACACACACACAGGTTAAAGAAGCATCTTTTCTCTGTTCAAACTGAGAAAATTATCTGAAAGTTCTGAAGTTCCTATTCAGGACACACTTAGAATAAAACATGAGTGCCAAAAAGATATTTTGTAATAAACAAAATCATAATAAAAATGTTGTTATAAAGAAACAAACTGTGTGCTGGATTTTGATTTTATGGACATGGACCGTGTGCCCCCCACCCAAAGCTGGGGTTAGGAAGCAGCAGTGAGGCTTCACCTGCAGAGCTCCGATGGCAGCGCTCTGGAAGCGCAGGTCAGTCTTGAAGTCCTGAGCAATCTCCCTCACCAGGCGCTGGAAGGGCAGCTTACGGATCAGAAGCTCAGTGGACTTCTGGTACCGACGGATCTCTCTCAGGGCCACGGTACCGGGCCTGAAACACATAACGTCCAGCTCAGTGCATCGTTTCAATGTGGAAAAGCGTAAACATGATAACTGACAATCAGACTTATTAACAACAAATGCCCCCCTTGCTCCTCCCTCACGGGGGGAGCTGGAGCCTATCCCAGCTACTATAGGGCGTGAGGCAGGATATACTCTGGACAGGTCGCCACTCTGTCGCAGGACTAACTCAGAGAGACACAACCACTCACACTCACATGGGTAACTTAGAATCACCGATTAACCTAAACCCACTAACTGCACGTCTGTGCAAGGAAGCCAGAGTACCCGGGAAGAACCCACACAGACAAACTTTGACAAATTCAAATTGAAACCAGCTTTTTTTTTTTTGTTTAACTATTTTTTATAGTTATTAGACTGCTATACATTTTATTTATTATGAAGGTAAGCTACTTTCAAGGTGACTCCTTTGCACACACAAGGTGGGACTCAAAGTGGCTTTGCTTTGTAGCTAATCGGATGAAAAGAAAATATTTATTAGAACGTTGTTCTGTGTTGTTGGTAAAAACAAAATAAATAAAAAGTAACATTTTTGTTAATGTAGTTGTATAATTATACAAATGCAACAAAAACCCTGGTGTTCTTGGAATGAAAATGTAAAGTTCAAGTACTAAATAATCATAAACCTGCTGCAGAGTATTCATATAATCTTTTTTATAAACACCCATTAGTAAGATCGACAGGCTAATTTATGCCCAACAGGCTGTGTCACCGTCATCATAAGGCTCAAATATGCTTTGTGGCTCCACGCAGAATTTTCTGGTTAAGAATTCATCTCGATAACGAGCCGTTAATGTGACTCAAAGGGAATGTTACCTGTAACGATGAGGCTTCTTGACGCCACCTGTGGAGGGGGCGCTCTTGCGGGCAGCCTTGGTGGCCAGCTGCTTGCGAGGAGCCTTTCCTCCAGTGGACTTACGGGCGGTCTGCTTGGTACGAGCCATCACGACAGAGTATCACCTGACGGGAATACAAAACACAAGCAGACGATCCATCTGTTTCTACTCAGTTCATCATGACATTTAATCAGTGGACTGACAGGAGGCACTCTGCACAGATAGTGACCTAGCATTCAGATCAAATCCTTAATAACATTTTGCAATATTTGGTCTTCAATGCAGCAACTCTGAAACTGATTTAAAAAATTATTTAAAATATAACTAATTAAAAACATACCCCCCCCTTTTACTAGTTCATGCATGCTGATGATACAGTTATATACCTGCATGCTAAAACTAAGAAGCAGGCTGCTGAAGAACCTCAGCTACAATGATCAATTTACCTAATTGGCTATAAATTCATCTTTATGTCAGCAAAACTGTGTTTTTGCAAAGTATGCGACTAGAGAGCCAGATCCCAATAAAAATTGTTGATAAATATAAATATTTAGGCACAATAATAAATTCACAACTTGGATTTAAAACAAGTTTAAAAGTTGTGAATAGAGTCAAGTTTGATTCGGCAATATTTCAGGCATATTAGGAGCAATTTAGCAAGTGAGGCCTCAGAAATGCACATCAGTGCCATGATCCTCTCTCATATGACCGACTGTCTCACTAGACAAGCTAAATATGGTTTCTTAAATTGGGAGAACATCGATTAAAATTGCAGATATTCTACTTGTGTATAAAAATTCTTCACTGTACAAAATCAAAGTCCATCCATATCAACCAGAGCACCCTCCAGAGGGGACTGTAAAGTAATCAAACCCATTCTCATGTGCTTTTGTCTTTGTGAGTTTATATAAGTGACTTTAATGTGTGATCTTTAATGTTATATGGGTATGTGTTTTATGTGACACACTTCTGTCTTTTACTTATGCTCACATGCTTATGCATGTTTGGCTTTATTGATAATTATGCCATCAGCCTGAAGATGAATATTAGCCTGTGTGGCAAAATCTGGCATATTTACATGATGAATTTAACTGCTTCTGTTAATTAATATCCATTTTAAATAAACATGAACATTTTATTTGTCATTTTGCTGAGTTTTTAATGCTTACTGGATTAATTATTATAATATTTTTCTAGTTGATTCCATAAAGAATTACCGTCACTTTACCAGATTAAGTCTATCTCATATTTATTTATTTAAAAACCCAATTATAACTAATAATATTTAAATAAGTTGCGCCCTTTTGCGAACTTCACGGTTTGGTGAAACCTGAGTTTACACACGGTGCTGCAGAAGCTTGTAAGCTACAGTACAACCTACAGTGAAGTCGTCTGACGAGTCTCCTTGTCTCAGTGTGCTTCCTAAGTCTCTGCTCTCCGGTCATTTCGGACCCCTGATGAAACTTTTCCCCGGGCTGCACACACAGTGTCCAGCCAATCCAGGACATTGTGGGATCCTAATTAGACCAATCACAGCGGTCAACGGGCTGTTTCTCTGAATCCCACCAATCCGCCGCGGCTCCGCTGCACTTCAGGACCAATGAGGTTTGAGCCAGGAGCATTTCAGGCGGGACAATTATACTTAACTCCGCCTCTTACCGCAAGATTATGGCCGCAGACCGAAGCGAACCTACCAATACAGAGGCAATGAGCGGGACGTAAACTTTGACATTTTCCCACCAAAACAGAAAACGTGTGTTCATAAGAACATTAACAAAACGTAGGAGACAAGTGAAACTATCGAAAAAGAGGCAAAGGCGGTTGAAGTGGAGGTATTTTAAAGCAAAAAAGCGAGGTAGAAATCGCCGCTGAAAGTGGACTAGATATTTCGGCAGTGGAAGTACTGAGCCGTTTTTCTCTCTGCCTGGAGATCGGGGAAGCTGCTTTCTCTTCTCACTACACCAGCGAAAAAACACGATATTAAAGCACGAAAATAAGTTTATCCGCCCCATTTTCTGCACCAAATGGTGATTAATATTCTTATGTAACAAAAATTACAGTAAATTTTTACTTACCGGGGGTGAATTTTGCGCCTTTTCTTCGCAAGGATACAAGTATGTTCTGGTTGTCTGGCACTGTCAGATATTTACTATCTCCCACACAATGGAAGCAGCCAGAGCGGGAGCAAAATGGCGCCCGTGTCAATCATCTGTCTCCCATAATGCAATGGTAACATTTGTAAACAACGTAACTTCGTTTCCTCGACTTTCCCTTTCAAACTTTAGGTTTCAGGAGACAGCAGGTGAAGTCAGTTGTGAAAATATTGATAGTTTTCGACTATTTCTTTATGGTTTCCCTCAAAATCGTGTTACGAAATAGAAAATACAAAATACGTGACAGAATATGAAAAATGTAAAAAAATAAAATAAGGCACACTTCTATCTAGAACGGCAAGGGGGAAAAAAGGATACTGTTTGCTAATACAGTCTTTAAAGTGCAATCCAAAGCGAGGTGGTCCAGATTAATTAAAAGAAATGCAGTATGTCCTTTAAACTTGAATGTCTCATACTAAAATGACAGAGCGGACAAATTATTTACCTATTTTAGCATTTATGGATCCCATATTTCTGGATTACCTGAATTTATAACGGAGCATTGATGCTGTGTTATGCATGACGTGTATATTCGCATCACTGTATCTGAACCCCTGTGACTGTAAAAGCATCCTCTTTGAGCTCGGTATATGAAGCAGGAGGGACAGCACAGCTCCAAGCTCTGCGTGTGTGGAGCTGAGAGGTTATATCCTCTGCGCATGTTCGCCTTCATCTGGGTCACTTTTAAGACGTGTTTGAGGAAATGTTTCTTTGGACTGTTGGCAAGATTTTTCTAATCATTTTTAGGTCCCTCTAAAATGGCCAAATTGAAAAAGCCATGACTTGTGAGCAGCTTTCTGGTCATGTGATCTTATATCATCACAGCTGAACCTAATTATTTAGTTATTGATTACATTGCATTCTTGTGATTCTCCTCCAGCAAACATTTCAATTTTGAAATCATAGACTGGTCAATTTATTTAAAAAAATTGCCGGAATGTGCGTTTACAAACATCTGGGAAAAATGGGTCATTCTATGGTCCTGCAACAGGACGTCACTGCTTTAGGAGCTGCAGCATCTCAGCCACAAAGTGGCAGACCACATAATGTTACAGCGCGGGGTCTGCAAGTGCAGCGGGCCATAAGGTTTAACAGAGGCCGCCCCTCTGTAGAGCCACAAGCAGTCAGCAGAGGGAGAAACACACGGGAAGGTCTTTGCTGTCAGATTAAAATGTAGCTTGGGGTTATTCAGAAGTCACACGTCGCCTTAAAGAGAAGTCCATCATGATGCACTTGGATCGTAGTTATTTTAGTTTAAGATTTTCTAATTAGTTACTTGTATTCCACGTGGATTTGTTCTGTCTTCAGTTTAATCTGAGTGGGTTTGCTAATTTATGGTTTGAAAATGTTTAGTTTTAAATCATTTTAGTGTTAGTTTAGCTTTTTTAAAGTAGTATATGAAGAGTATTTCTCAGCATATGTTTCCGTTAGGTCAGAATATACAGACTTCACATTCTTTGAAGGGAGCTGACTCACATGCCAGTTCTCAACAAATGCCCCTCCACGCCTCATCAAGGTCACCAAACTAAATCTACACATTTCCTCCATATTATTGATCAGTTTATAGGGTAAACAATACTGTCTGCTTTTGAAAAAGACGAACTGATTTTTACTGTGATAACCCTGATTTAGATCATGTAGTGAATAATTTGAGGCATGAAGCACTTTCCTTGGAGTGAGTACTCAACATCCAACTCTTCAGCAGGACAAACACCACCAGACACAGAAGTATCATTTAAAACCCTTACGCGATGCTATAAAAGAGCGGTCAGATTTACGTCCTGTGAATCAGGTGGAGAAGGTTCGCTCACACGACTATAGATGGTCTTTCGTCTCAAAGACGACCTGTAGTCATCAGCATATCACGGTGGCTTGGTGGTGGTTTGTAATTGTCTGATCCCTTCATCTAGGATTGCCAAAGCAGCACTTAGTCCCATCACTCTTTTGTGATGCCACTAATTTAGGATAAACTCATAACTAGATCTTTGACTTGGGGGAGACCAAATGACTTCCTCTCCAGCTGACTCCAACCTCTTCTGTAGATTTTTTGGATGTTTGCGAGTCTGTCCGTCTCCGGTGAACTTCCAGACTCGACCAAGCAGAAGTGTGAGAAACATCACGCACATGCACACAAGCCCTGGATTCTCTCTCTTCCTGAACAGTTTTATTTATTTCATATCTGACTGTAGATAACCTCTATTTTGAGACGAGTGTTTTCACATTCAAGTACACATTGCCTTACATCAACGCCCCATCTGAAAAGGTAGAGGCTTTACATAAGGCAAGAGGAGCAGAACCTGCAAGCGATATAGAAGTCAAACAGTTACAGAGTACAACCTGGATTTTGACATAAGTGAAACATATTGTAATCCATCCGTTATGCTTACCCATAAGGTCTTATAGTATAATACCAAATGAACGTACTATACATTGATCTCCAGCCAGGAAAAAAAAAGTCCACACATATCCTAAAAAAAAAAAATCCCTCCTCCATTGTTTTAATGCAGAACCAGAGAGGTGATACAGAACTGAATAACCCAAGAAAATCAAACAGCCTGTCGGCCCCGACAGAGAATCGTGTTTACGACAGGAAAAATAAAATTGGATTACAGGAACAAAATTTAAGGCTCATCTAAGTTCTCCCCAACGAAGCAGCAACAACGTGCCCTTCACCACACCGTTCATAGGACGTCGTTTTGGCTTACTGTGTTAGCCAAAACGACGTCCTATGAACGGTGTGGTGAAGAACACGTTGTTGCTGCTTCGTTGGGGAAAACTTAGATGAGCCTTAAATTTTGTTCCTGTAATCCATATTTTATTTTTCCTGTCGTAAAACACGATTCTCTGTCGGGGCCGACAGGCTGTTTTGATTTTCTTGGGTTATTTAGTTCTGTATCACCTCTCTGGTTCTGCATTTAAAACAATGGAGGAGGGATTTTTTTTTTTTTTTTAGGATATGTGTGGACTTTTTTTTTTCCTGGCTGGAGATCAATGTATAGTACGTTCATTTGGTATTATACTATAAGACCTTATGGGTAAGCATAACGGATGGATTACAATATGTTTCACTTATGTCAAAATCCAGGTTGTACTCTGTAACTGTTTGACTTCTATATCGCTTGCAGGTTCTGCTCCTCTTGCCTTATGTAAAGCCTCTACCTTTTCAGATGGGGCGTTGATGTAAGGCAATGTGTACTTGAATGTGAAAACACTCGTCTCAAAATAGAGGTTATCTACAGTCAGATATGAAATAAATAAAACTGTTCAGGAAGAGAGAGAATCCAGGGCTTGTGTGCATGTGCGTGATGTTTCTCACACTTCTGCTTGGTCGAGTCTGGAAGTTCACCGGAGACGGACAGAGCTCGCAAACATCCAAAAAATCTACAGAAGAGGTTGGAGTCAGCTGGAGAGGAAGTCATTTGGTCTCCCCCAAGTCAAAGATCTAGTTATGAGTTTATCCTAAATTAGTGGCATCACAAAAGAGTGATGGGACTAAGTGCTGCTTTGGCAATCCTAGATGAAGGGATCAGACAATTACAAACCACCACCAAGCCACCGTGATATGCTGATGACTACAGGTCGTCTTTGAGACGAAAGACCATCTATAGTCGTGTGAGCGAACCTTCTCCACCTGATTCACAGGACGTAAATCTGACCGCTCTTTTATAGCATCGCGTAAGGGTTTTAAATGATACTTCTGTGTCTGGTGGTGTTTGTCCTGCTGAAGAGTTGGATGTTGAGTACTCACTCCAAGGAAAGTGCTTCATGCCTCAAATTATTCACTACATGATCTAAATCAGGGTTATCACAGTAAAAATCAGTTCGTCTTTTTCAAAAGCAGACAGTATTGTTTACCCTATAAACTGATCAATAATATGGAGGAAATGTGTAGATTTAGTTTGGTGACCTTGATGAGGCGTGGAGGGGCATTTGTTGAGAACTGGCATGTGAGTCAGCTCCCTTCAAAGAATGTGAAGTCTGTATATTCTGACCTAACGGAAACATATGCTGAGAAATACTCTTCATATACTACTTTAAAAAAGCTAAACTAACACTAAAATGATTTAAAACTAAACATTTTCAAACCATAAATTAGCAAACCCACTCAGATTAAACTGAAGACAGAACAAATCCACGTGGAATACAAGTAACTAATTAGAAAATCTTAAACTAAAATAACTACGATCCAAGTGCATCATGATGGACTTCTCTTTAAGGCGACGTGTGACTTCTGAATAACCCCAAGCTACATTTTAATCTGACAGCAAAGACCTTCCCGTGTGTCTCTCCCTCTGCTGACTGCTTGTGGCTCTACAGAGGGGCGGCCTCTGTTAAACCTTATGGCCCGCTGCACTTGCAGACCCCGCGCTGTAACATTATGTGGTCTGCCACTTTGTGGCTGAGATGCTGCAGCTCCTAAAGCAGTGACGTCCTGTTGCAGGACCATAGAATGACCCATTTTTCCCAGATGTTTGTAAACGCACATTCCGGCAATTTTTTTAAATAAATTGACCAGTCTATGATTTCAAAATTGAAATGTTTGCTGGAGGAGAATCACAAGAATGCAATGTAATCAATAACTAAATAATTAGGTTCAGCTGTGATGATATAAGATCACATGACCAGAAAGCTGCTCACAAGTCATGGCTTTTTCAATTTGGCCATTTTAGAGGGACCTAAAAATGATTAGAAAAATCTTGCCAACAGTCCAAAGAAACATTTCCTCAAACACGTCTTAAAAGTGACCCAGATGAAGGCGAACATGCGCAGAGGATATAACCTCTCAGCTCCACACACGCAGAGCTTGGAGCTGTGCTGTCCCTCCTGC
>JAMQGT020010070.1:0-70995 GCA_024447675.2 Pterophyllum scalare
TTATGTTATGTAACATTTGCTTGGTTCAGTTAGTTGCTGGATGTGCTCTGGTCAGATGAACCAAAATCGAACTGTTTGGCCACAATGCAAAACAATATGTTTGGCATAAAAGCAACACAGCTCATCACCCTGAACACACCATCCCCACTGTCAAACACGGTGGTGGCAGCATCATGGTTTGGGCCTGCTTTTCGTCAGCAGGGACAGGGAAGATGGTCCAAATTGATGGGAAGATGGATGGGGCCAAATACAGGACCATTCTGGAAGAAAACCTGTAGCAATACATTATGTTATAGTACTCATTCAGTTGTAGGTCTTGCTACATTTCTTTCTTTTCACAATACAAATGATAGGTTTTTAAGTTAATAATTTTGCTTTCACAAATAATTATGAGGCTGTTCCTTGGCCACATGAATAATGTCGGAGGATCACAGAAATGAACAGCAGTGTTTTTATTAGAAATAACTCCATATCTTTATGGAAAACACTGCCACCAAAGCTCAGAAAAGATAAGCAATACGTTATGTTATGTAGGCCTCATTAGTGCATATTATGCTGCCTGAGTAGTGAAACACATTTGCTGTTTCCACCTTTAGCAGGAGCAGTTTTCTTTCATTTTTTGCAAAGTGTTGAGCTTGGAGATTGTGGGGACCGAGCTTGGTTCAAAATTGTCACTGAAGGCTGATGCACTGCTCTGGCTCCCTAGCATGTCTAGCTTGTCTCAGCAATATGGTTATGATCTGCTGGCTCATTACGTGTCCCCCAAAGTGTCCATCAACATCAAAAGTCTCCACCATGGACCAAAGTGTCTGCCACTGAGTTTCTTCATGTCTTTCAGGGGATTTCGGTGAAATATTAAAGCTCTTCTAATTCATCAGTAAAATATTTAAGTTGCTGCACTTGAGTCTGACTTCATGTTCTCTGAATGAAACTGAATGAGTCACATCAAGAGGAGATGATGAATGTCAACATGAAAATGTCTAAAGCCCTCCAGTTTCATAACCAATCACATTTCTTGTAGACGAGTGACGTGAGAGCGCGATTCGCAACGCTGCCGTCGCTTGCGCACCGTGTGTTCGGTTCACCCCAGAAGGCGATGCGACCCATTTGTCGCTGTCGTTTGTCGCAGCAATACGTTATGACCTGGCTGAGTACGTATTGCTCCAGCTTGAATGAGTGACACAAGGAAGGGAGGGGGTATGGTGTCTTTTTGAAATAGAATGAAAAAGATTAAATCATGAGCAATTTCACCAGTCTGCTGAAACCTTCTCGTCTCACTACCTTTCAGTGAAAGTGGATTGATATTTGCTCTTCTCTGGGTATTCTATCATTTTGCTTGGTTTTTTTTTTTTCCCCCAACTGATTCTGTGAGAACTGCATTGAGGTCTCCTGACAGCAAAATGATACACGAAAAAAGTCATATACAACCATGGAGCCATAATACGCTGTCTTGAAGTCCTGGGTGGGAAAAATATATACTAATTTTTAGCAAGCAGACCTAATGGCAGCTGCTAATGGCCTTTAGTCTTTGGCCTGACATTTATCAAGACACTGATCACTACCCCATCTGTCAGAGCAGGGTGTTAGGGGTAATTTGGGGTTGATTGTTTATGCACACATGTTAAATTATTCCAGAGTGCGTGAGTTAGTGTGTTTGTGCATTTTGTTGAAACTGTAGTAAATGTAATTTGATTAGTATGCATGCACCCAACAAAAGCACCAAGCCAGTATGAAAAACTAGCATATCATTTTTTTCATAGATTGATATCAGGCGTGTAAATGCAGATCCTTTGTCTTGTTGTTTGCTTTTTGTAACCCATTTCTCTGAATATACATCATTTACAAAATCAGCTCATAGTCGCAGGTGCTGCATTGTTACAAATAAGCAAATCTTGAAGTGGGGAGGAAAAAATAAATATATATAGAAACTACCAATTTCATCCACAGCAAGCTGGTTTGATTTTTAAAACTGATATTTTTTTTATTATTTATTTTGGTAATATATGCGCACAGTCTGAAGACAACAAGAGAAACATCTGAGGAAACTTGCGATGCAATTATTGTAAAGTTTTTATCAAAGGAAACATGAACTAGATTTAGTAGTTCTAGGGGTAACAATTGCTCCAGTTATGAAGATAACGTTTTACTTACCTGAGTAATCAGCATAGCAAAATTGTTATGTGTGCTAATATTTTCATGTACCTATTGGATGTCTGAATATGCATATTTATATAGTATTTGCTTTAAAATATGCATTAATTATGCAAATATCAAATACAAAAATCAGTCTTTACTTTTGACTCAGTGCCATATATTTGATGATGGACTGGACACTGGAGTAGTGTTTCATCTTCTTGTGGTTGAGTTTGCACCCATGGGGGGTGGGGGTCATCTGGTGCTGCAACCATTGCTGGAGCTTGGTCCACATTGCTGGCAATAAGGCAGACTTGTTCTCAGTGGGTGTTGGACTCCACCAGGGCTGCCCTCTGCCACCGATTCTGTTCATAATTTTTAAGGACGGGATTTCTAAGCACAACCAAGCGAGGGTATCTGGTTCGGTGGTTGCAGGATCGCTCTGCTTTTTGTGGATGGTGTGGTTTTGTTGGCTTGTCACACTAGAGTGGTTTGTGGCCAAGTGTGAAACAGCTGGGATGAAAATTAGCACCTCAAAGTTCGAGCCCGTGGTCCTCAGTTATAAAAGGGTGGAGTGCCCACCCTGGGTTGGGAACTAGTTATTGCCCCAGGTGGAGGGGTTTTCTGTAAGTATCTCGGGGTCTTATAGGAGTCTTGTAAGTAAGAGAAGTGTCGAGAGGGAGAGTCTGTTGTGGTGAAGAGATAACTGAGCATGAAAGTGAAGCTGTCAATTTACCAGTCAATCTGTGTTCCTACCCTCACCTATGGTCACAAGCTCTGGCTAGTGACTGAAAAAATTAGATTGCAGATGGACATGCAACACAGATCATCTGTACAGGAAGGGACAGAGCAGGCTGTACTTTCGGAGGAGGCTGCGGTCTTTTAACATCTGCAGGAAACTCCTGGAGATGTTTTATCAGACTGTCATAGCAAGTGTCCTGCTTTACACTGTGCTGTGCTGGGGGGCAGCATATCCGTGAAGGACACATTGAGGCTAGACAAACTAGTCAGGTGGACTGGCTCTGTGGTTGGCATGAAACTGGACTCTGGTGGTGGTGGCAGGAAAGAGGACTATGGACAAACTACAGGACAGTATGGATAATGCCGGTCACCCTTTTTCTTTTTTTTTTTCTTTTTTTTGGGGGTGGGGCAGCCTGCGCCTGACCACAACACAACATAACAAAGTCATAGTTGTCTGTTTCATTATTTATTTACTTATTCATAAATATGTTTGTTTATTGTGACTTCTGCCGTGTTTGTGTGCCTATTTTATCTGTAAAAAGATGCTACTGGAACTTTAATTTCCCTGACAGAATCTTCCTAAAACGATTAATAAAGTTTTATCTAATCTAATCTAATCTAATCTAATCTAATCTAATTTAAAAGCAGTGGAAATTAGCGTCCTCCAAAGGGTGGCTTGGGTCAGCCTTAGAAGAGCTTGGCCATGGGGATCAGAGTAGAGCTGCTACTCTTCCATATCAAAAGGAGTCGATTGAGGTGGTTTGGGTGATGGATGGATGGATGGATGGATGGATGGATGGATGGATGGACGGATGGATGGATGGATGCCATGTTTTGATCTCAAATGTCTAAAATAGCAAAGATCTGTTTCATTACTTTCACAATTTAATTAGCAGAGCTCAATAAACACGTCAGATAATTAGCTTATGCAACATTAAAAATTTCTGTAAATAAAGCTGTCAGAAAGTGCCTGAATAGTACATACTATCAATTATTTTGTGACTCCTATAGAATATTGTGGAGTTACATAATGATGTCACCATTTGTGCCTCCCACAAATGAACAACAATAAGTTAATTATACAGATGTCATTTCTTACCCACTTGGGTGCTATGTTCTGAACATTTTCTGTCATCACATATAACATAATTGCTGACAGTTGCTTTAGAAAATTATTCAGCTGAACTGACAGTGAGTCACAATGGTGATAAGAAGATTTGGGAAAACAGAACCTGCTAAGGGTAACACACAACAAGTGGGTCAACTTTTTTTTTTTTTTTTTTTTTTTTTACATTTTAATGCCTTTATAATTGTGCATCTTACATTGTGTGATTGACTGTTTTTGTAGCAACACAGTCTGGATTGACTTTGGGCCATAGAAATATTTGGTGGTTAAAACATGTCATGACATAGTCTGCAATGAATGTGACAATACATTCAATCAAAAACACATTTGGCCTCTTCCTTGTGGCACTCACAGAAGCACTGTGAGTGCATGTTTGTGACCTATTTAATACATTTGTTCTTATTATCAATTTATACCTTTAGGCTATAATCCCTTTTTTCAGTTTCTTTTTCATTAAAGGATCAGAACCTCTTCCTGGACACGTGTTCTTTGCTCCTTGTATTGTACTCCATCATAAATATGTTTCCACAGACACCAGATTTAAAACTACACTATAATGCAAAGCACAGAGAGATTTAGCTGTCGTCGATAGGCTTAATCAGTGTGAGCTTAAGTGTAAAAGACTTTTATTTATTTGTAAAAAATCCCACATTCCAGCTTTAATGCTAAATCCCAAATTAAATGAATTTAAAGCCGGGAGAGAGTATGCTGCAGAAGAGGGAAAAGAATACTAATTGAACAAATGGACACTGCAGAATATATGGTGTCAAATTCAATTTCATTTTCTTAAAAGGAATTCAGTCATTTGAACATTGTCAGTAACACCTGTCCTTTTCCAGCTACAGCAACCTCGATATCTGCAGTGAAAAAGTTCTGTTGGCTACAAGGATGATTTCTCAGACTCAACGTTGGTCAGAAAATCTCTACACGGACTAGAGATAAATGTGTTTTGCAGAGAATGAACAGAAAGTATGGATCCTTGTTTCCACCACTGGAAAAAAAAATGCCATTCATAACACAAAATCTCGAGTTAGGTGTCTCAAAATTTCAAGGAAATACATCAAATTTTCAGGTTAGCTCTGCCAATTAGGGGAGCTCTGTGACGTTACATCATTTCCTGGTTATGCGACGGAAACAGAATCCGGAAGGCATCCACTGTTTCAATTTGTTCATGTTTGCCATCCATTGGTAGCTCACTGATGCTGTCAGTACTCAATTTTGAGTCTGATGCATCTGATGCTCGAAATTCCAAGTCATTAACTCAAAATTTTGAGATACCTAACTTGAATTTTATGGATGGCTTTTTGGGGTGCTTGTTCTCTTGTTTTTTTTAAAGTGGTGGAAACAAGCTTCCATAGAAAAAGCAGAAAAAGTCTCCTCCTTTGAGCTCCAGCTATTGGAGGAGACTGTCTAGTACACACAGAAGAGCTGTAATGTGGTTTCACTGTCTGAGGCCCTGCGGTAGAGTACCCTCAGGTGGAAAACCTCTCAGACTGTGTTGGCACATCACTGCTCCAATTATCAACAGCAGGAGTGCCCTTTCATTTCTATTACAGCTTTCTTCCTTTCTTCTTACTGCAGCCCTTCTTCTGCCTTTCTTGTGCTCTCATCTCTGCTCTCACTTTATTCACTCTCAGCGTTTTTCTTCTAATCTTCTGTTTCAACAATCATATGTTTTCTAACCATTTTTCACCACTGTGTTAAGCTGCACTGAATGACTCTCACCAAATAATTACTTACTTTACTTAGATCCAGCCAGGATTTGGCAAGGAAAAATATTTCTAAATGAAAGCTTTTTAGAGTGTGATGATGATTGAACCTGAGAGAATCCAGCAATTCAACTCATCTGTCATAGGCACAGGCAATCACTAAAACACTGCAATCCACTGGAGAACTATACTATCATTTTAAAGACAGGGGTCCAGAATCAGAAGAGTTTTATTGATTTTCTTTTCCTACTTTCACATCACATATCTCTAGTCATGTTTTCTGTTCCCCAGCTTTCTATTGATTATTCTTTTATTCTTTCATTGTACTTATTTTCTAGCCGATCAGACATCCATCTTCTTCCATTTCTAACTGCTCCTCTTTTTTTCATTTTGCTGCATTTAATTACATGACCTCGTATTAAGAAGCCCTCTCGTCCTTGACACTAAATATTTCTCATATAAAACACTGGCATTTGTGAAATCACCCATTGCTCTGTGAAGCTCAGTTTTGAAGCCTCTGTATTAATATTTTGGTAGCAACATGTTGGTTTTCAGCCCAGTCTCATGACAAAACATGAAATAGTGGAAAATATTCATTTTGGGTATATGGGCACAAATCACTACATATGACAGTGGACTTATGGCAGGTCATGTTCAGGGACATGTTGGGAAATTTGTGGTAAGGAACACAAAAAATGTAAGATTTGTGTAGTGCCAATTTTACAATCTGCTGGGTGATGCTCATGTTTGGACATGAGGGTGGAGTTAATGCTAGCAAACTTGGTTTGCAAGCCACATCCATAAACTGTTTTGATGCACTCATCCTAAAATAAATACTTGAATGGATCATTATGTTTGCATCTTCACTACATGATTAAGATCAGCATTTCCATGATGGCCTTAATACAGTGGTATGCAAAAGTTTGGGCACCCCTGATAATTTTCATGATTTTCCTTTATAAATCATTGGTTGTTTGGATCAGCAATTTCAGTTAAATATATCATATAGCAGACGAACACAATGGTATTTGAGAAGTGAAATGAAGTTTATAGAATTTACAGAAAGTGTACAATAATTAATTAAACAAAATTAGGCAGGTGCATAAGTCCCCCCCCCATCAATCTATCTGTGCTGTCCAAACTCCTGAGAATTCCCTTGCCACACGTGTTCAAAGATTTGTGTTTGATTTGAACTATTCCATGCGTCCTGTTTTACAGTCTATCTAAATATTATACTATTCACGGTTGTGACACATCTCTATGCATCATAAAAGCCCCAGAGTTTCATTTGGATGCATCTCACATTTGTTTCTATTAGCTTTAAGTTCCTGTGGTGGTATGTAAGATTCCTCAGGATCTAAACATTCCAAAGAAATTTGCATTTTATGATTTTGAAGAAACTCATGAAGTCTAGGTACTGATTGAAAAAAATAATAATAATAATTTCATAAATAAAAAATGCTCTTATCTGCTTTCTTGCAGTGAGTTAGGTGGGAAGATCAAAAGAAAAGCTAGCCAGCACATCTAAAGCCTGCTTCTGGTTTGTTCAAACAAGAGATGTTAAGATTACAAGGTTCTGTTTCTGTTTCATGATGAATAATGGTTTATTCAGCCACCCAAAGCTTCACTGCTGCTTACCTGGCACTGCCACAGTGAAGACAAAACTCAGAAAATCAGTGAATCCAGCAAAAAGTATTATTAACCACCTGTAACCATGTCATTTTTGCATTTGTAAGCTGCATGTTTAACTGCCACCTTCCTCTAACTAATCAACACCCATGCAAGTGTTAAATATTTCCATGTAATTACCAAAATGTCTAACTATCATATCCATCCACCCATCCATCAGTCCATCCATTTTCTTTTGATTATCCAGGGCTGGGTTTTGGGGGCAGCAGCCTAAGCAGAGAAGCCCAGACCTCCCTCTCCCCAGCCACCTCCACCAGTTCATTCAGGGGGACCCCAAGGCGTTTCCAGGCCAGCCGAGAAATACGATCTCTCCAGCGTGTCCTGGGTCTGCCTCGGGGCCTCCTCCTGGTAGGACATGCCTCACCCGAGAGGCACCCAGGAGGCATCCTAGTCAGATATCTGAACCACCTCAACTGGCTATGTATATATTAGTCCTAAAGTAATAAAGTTATATGTTTTGTTTTGTTTTGTTTTGTGTGTGTGTGTGTGTGTGTGTGTGTGTGTTGTATCTTCCCAAAGGACAAAAATGAAAATTTATAGTAATAAAACATGATTAACCTGCAGGTCATCTCGATAAATGAAAAAAAACAAACAAGTATTCATAACTGAAATTGCATGTCATGATTTTGGTTCAAAGGCTCCAGTGTTAGCATCAAAGAAAGTCTGTCCTCCACCCTGAAAAAAACTTTACTTGATTTGGTATTGTTGAACAAACAAAGTTTATCATTTTACTACCAAATGACTGAATGTAGAGAGAGCACAGCAAGTAATAAAATAATGAACTCAAATATAGGTGCAGAAGTACAAGTCACAATTCATCATTTCAGTGATCCTCCTATATTTCTCTTTGCTTGCCCACTGGGGAGACTTCGTCTTTCCATTATAATTAGCATCATGGCTCTCTCTGTCTAAAAGCCAGCCAGCCAGCCAGGGCACTCAGGGATGGCTGAGTCAGTATGTCTTTACACTTTTAATATGGAGGAGCAGACTGACTGACAAGTCATCTCAACAGGGTGTGATTCCCATATCCCCATCCCTTCTTACAGTGCAGTCTCTTATGGAGGTAAGTGACTCATTCAACCTAACTTCACCACATTTTCAAGGCCTGAGAAACACTTAGAAAACTGACAGGGAAAAAGCAGTTATTTCTGTTGGAGAAATGTACAGTAACACTTTCGAAATGATAACCATCATTAACAAATGCTTAATTCTAATATAGTAAAAAAAAACAAGTCATGTTCAAAAATAAAATGATAATTGATCATGCTTATTAATTGATTGATAATTGGTTTATAAATAATGTAAACCACCAGAGGCATGGTGGTGCAGTGGTGTGGTGCTAAGCACCATTGCAAGAAGGTCCTGAATATTTCATTAGGAATAAAAGTAGTGTAGAAAAGTGGTGTTGAAAACATGACTTTCAGGCTTATGTGCAGTCCTGTGTCCTATGTATTATGTGAAAAGTGGAGCTACCAAGAACTCAAACTAATTAAGTAGCTTAATAGTGCACAGGTTGCATAATGAAAATATATTTAAAGTACAGTATATGTACTCATTATGTGGAATGAGATTTTTCAGAATTGTGTGCATGATATTTATAGTCGTAATTATTGATTTATTGATGTGAATATCTCTTAAAGCATTTACCACAAACAGGAGAAGCACAAAAAAACCCACAAAAAAAAATCAAAAGATACGGCATTAGAAGCAGAGATGGTGGCTGCAGTAAAGACTTCCATTGTTTTTAACACACAGACTGGTTGTGTGTGGCACTGCTCCCTGATGACAGTAAAACATGTAGATGACAGTCTACAAAGCTGTCCGTAGGCTGCGCGTAGGATTGACGATCTATCTATCTATGCATTTATTTAGTGTTTTGTTTTTATTTTTGTTTGGATTTCATTTGTTTGTTTGTTTGTTTTTGAGTTATGTGATGGCATGCAACTGCAATGGTAAACAATACTTGGCAACTAAACACTATCCTATCAACTATTTTACAATCCTAAAGTTGCCATTTTCTTCAAAGCTCTGCAATAAACATATTACAGCTTGGGTGACCTTTTTCCAATATGTTACACAGTCAAAACCAATGATCACCATATTGCAATGCACAAATTCATTATCTCTTCTCTTGCATACATTAGCTGTGCAGTTATAGTAGCTTATTACCAAAGAGCAAATATAGCTCTGTAAAACTGGTTTAAAATTCTGAGCCCAGTTTCCTCACTACTTTTACGAAGATGAAGATTTTCAACAATCACTCAGAAAGTTAGAAGTGAAATGTTAGAAGTGATTGAAACTGAATACTTTGCCCTTTAAGAGATGAATGAGCCAAAATCAGCTCTCACTTGCTTCAGTGCCACTACTGGTGACAGAATTATTTGTAGAAATATTTCCATTAGTGGCCACACCCTGCATATTTTAGCTATCCAGGCTGCACTCCGTGCCCTCTTGGTGCTGTGATGGGACTCCACATATAGCTACAGTGTTGGTCCATTACCTTCTCCCCCCCCCCTGCTCTGTTTTGTCCAGCTTGCCAATGTAATATATCTGAGAGTATAATGAAAACAAATAGCACAAAGCAACCACTTCACTGGAGTTGAGAGAAATGAGAATGCGTGAAAATAATAGATGGATTGGTGTAGAAGTTTAAAGGTAACGTGACTGGAGCGGCACTGTCTTTCCCCTCTGAAGGTTACAAAACAACAAGATTAAAGGAGTGTCAGTCTGCAGCCTTAAATGGCTGGCGATGAATGCATCTCTGCCCACCATCAGAAAATGAGGGAACAACCAGGAGAGAAAATGGGAGGTTGTGCGAGAGGTAGTGGAAGGGAAGGAACAATGGTCTGAAAAGTCAGAGATACTGGGGGAGTTTGGTGAGACGTTTAGGAGGCGACGACAGTGTGATGATGGGTGAGGAGGCAAGTGATGGATGAGACAGAGGGGGAGGGAGGACTGAAAGAGAGGGAGGACGGGGGAGAGCAATTGTGCTGTTCTTGACACCTCCACAGAAAACACCTTGGCAAGCTGTCAATCAGACAGGCTTGCTTGATTGATTTTTTCCTCTTTTCAATCAGCATTTCACTACGCGTCCCTTTCTCCCTTCAGAATGTGCCCTGATGCCAACTTCCAGGTTGTTTTTTTTTTCTTTTCACATTCTTTATGCTGCACGTCAGGACCAAACAGTCACTGTCACATCGACTCTCCTAAAGTAGCATGCAATCAACATATTAGATAAGGAATTAAAAATATGCTTGTGTCACCTCTCCACAACAGTTTTGGACAAATGAAAGCTACTACTTTTTCATAGGATATGTTGGAAATACTGTAATGGGACATTCAAACAACATTGCCCTCAGAGGAGCAGAACTATAATAAATTGAAGAACAAAGGCACGGTAAAATACCTCTATTCTTTTTTGGGGGATATTTTCTCATAGCACATAAAGTAAATGTGCTTTTTTATATATATGTGTGTGTGTGTGCTTATTAGAAAAATATCAGTAGGATTTTCACAGACAGTGTATTTTTGTCCTACAACAATCTCGCAGCACCTCATTCCATCATAGCGACTAATATTATCAAGATTTTTTCTAATGGTATGATTATCATAGGTGACATCATCTGTGAGAAAATATATCAGACTGGTTAAATACTAAATTAATACACAACATTTTTTTTATTTATGCAAGATACTGTTTCCACACAGCACATTGTGGAGGATTTTTATTACATTGTGTTCTGCTTTGACAAGATAAATAATTCACCTCCATTGGATAGCATTATAGCATAAAAAGATTTTATGTACAGTGAACACACCAGCTTTGCCTTCTCAAATAAACACAGAGGAGAGTACACTTATAAATCAGAGACAGGGAAAAACAATGAGCAGAGCAACCTTTTTATTGCCATCTAAAAGGTTAACAAGCACCCAATAAAGCCTGGGCCAAAGCCACTAGTCTCATTTTGAAAGGAACAAAAGGAAGCACTGTGTCGTACATTTACACCTAAATAAACTTCACCCTGCTACAGTTTTAGTGGTTGGCCATGGCCACAACTGATTCTCAGAGGATGCCACTCTGGTCACCCCGTGCCGATAGCGAGTTGGTCAAGTACATCAACAAATTATGCAGGGAGCAGCCAGCCCTTCAATCAAAGTGGGTTTGAAGTTTTACAACTTCAGGGAACGAATGAAGCAGAACTATCCTTCTGGTCAAGGGTGTCTAAAGAAGTCAGTGAAACAACCAAGTCTGAGCACCATCTTCAACCTTGATTCAAATTAAATCACAGTTAAGAATAAACATTAAATCTTCCAGGTACCTGCCAATTGCTGTACTAATTAGGACATACATAAACTCTTTTTAAGTAATATTAACATAAAGCTGACAACAAAAGGTGGTGAAAACTAACTGTACTTGCACTACAATCAGCTGACATCAGTTGGTGTGCTGGAGGGACAGAATATGGTGATGTGGTCTACAGCTTTGGGCATTACTTTTATTTTTATTCCACGAAAGGACAAGAGTGTGACAGTGAAATGCAAACTGCATTTGCTGCTAGTTTTCTTTGTGCATGTTACCTTTGCAGGTGCTCTGAGAGCACCAGTGATCATTTCTGCAGTTTTCACTTTCTTGCCCCTTTAAATGAATAGATAGCAATGTGCATTTCCACCTCTCTATTATCTATGGCATGATTGCTTTACTAGCAACAGTAATGTGCCATGTTACTGTGGTGGCATTAGTTTTCACCCAACACTGGTGGTTATACAGTATAGACCTGTTACATTTTGCTGCCCTAATCTAACTTGAAAAGAGCTTTACTGTACTACAGAAAGAGGTTTTTGCAAAATGTGCAGCCCGTCCTTAACATTATTACTGAATAAAAACACTTTAAAATAACAACAGCCTTCCAGGCAAAGTGATAGGCTCAACTGGAATTTAAACTACATGAAAAGAGGAATGTAAATGCTGCTGCACACTTATTTTAATGCTGTTTTATAACATTTAAACACAACCTGGCCTTGAATACTAACGTTACAGTGAATGCTATTATAAGCTTTGAAGTTCAGTTGTGATTGATCAGTGCATTGGTTGAATGGTTGCCTGCATCATCTGGTTTGCTATCCCATGGCTTCTCCATCCTGGCCACTCCAGCCAAAATGTCCTTGATAGGCCACCAACTTCACAGGTGTCAGTATGCCTCTCAGTCTCCTCCTCCTTATGAACAAATCATTCTAATCTTATTTCACAGCAGTAATTCTGAGACTGGGAATTTTCTTAAGAATAGTAGTCTTTTATCTTCAAACGTGTTATCATATCATTTGGATTTACGCAGATGACAGTGTTTATTGCATCAGTGGGACTCTGGGTCCCCGCAGGTCTCCACTTTAAACTTTTGCAGCTGACACAGATCGTAGGCAGGAATCCTGTGGCCAAAAGAAAAAAAGAAAAACGTGAGCATGCACTGGGGGTGTGTCTGAGAGACAGAGCTCATTGATTTCCATGCGGATGGATGAATAGATCAAGTGCTTTGGCTTTTTTCTTCTTAAATCCCCCAGTTCCTATGAAGGCCAAGGCCAATCAAATAGCCACCAAATGTTTTGGTTTTTCACTGAAACAGTGAGCCTAGTGGGAGAAGATTTTATATTAATCAGAGAGACAAATGGGAGAGGGCATGTGGGAGGTGTCTTGGGAGAGAAATCCTGCAGTAATAAACAGCAAGTGGATGGAAAAGCAGGCCAAAAAATAAGGAACAAAGAGAAGGAGTAAATATTAAATAACTGCATAGCAGGAGAACCCAGCACAAGGTATAACCCACACACACACACACACAAAAAAACCCTTCCACTGCTTATATAGTAAAAATATATTGGAACAATGGACAGAGACAACTGAGAAAATAGAGCACATGCATGCATTGATTAAGAAAATGAAACAGAGAAGGAATAAAAGAAAACGGAAAATTACAAGAGAACAAGAGATGTGCCCTTCCACCAGCCATGACAACATAATAAGGTGATAAAATTCAGACAGATTGCTTGTTACTTTAGTGATGACATCTATCCATCATTCAACATACATCTTCACAGTTTACCAATGTGTCAGTCACTCCATCCTTCTCACATCCCACCAGAACCAAGACTGTCCACAAAGTGAAATCAATTATCTTACCAGCCTTTTTTTTTTCTTCTCTCGATCTCTTGACCCTATTGCATTTTAGCATCTACCATGAATATGAAATTCATGATGTAGATTACATTCATGATTACAGAACTGCCATCTTCCTTTCGCAATGTGAATAGTAGGTAGATGTAATCAGGGCCCCGTGGCAAAGGGGTCCTTATTTAGTTTGCGAGTGGAGATAGCAACAGGGAAATGAAAAACCCTGTCTCATTTCCTGTCGGCTACAGCCACTATGAGGTTTCAAAGCACAAAATGTTCCTCTGGTGATACATATCGCTCAGCCCCTGGACTCCAACAGTAAACCGAACACAAAATTGCTTTTTTTTGCTGTTTCTGTAGGCCAGCCACCCTGAAGGCCACTGCTGAGAAGACCTTGCGAGGGGGGTCCATTATGCAAGGATTCATGGATTTCCTTTCCTTTGGAGGAGGGCACTTTGTTGTATTAAGGAATAGAAAGCAAATTTTACTCCACAATTTTAGACCATATAAGTCAAAACATATCATGCAGAAGCAAACTAGCTTGGAACATTGTTTTTGTGTGTGTGTGTGTGTGTGTGTGTGTGTGTGTGTGTGTGTGTGTGTGTGTGTGTGTAGGAAAAATCCAGAGGGTTCATTAACAGCTGGTACTCTTTTACATGGAATTTGCTCTAAGTTGTTTAATAAACATAATCCATCCATTCCAGCTTTTATCAGAAATATCAGTCTCAAAGTACATCTGTGTTTCCATCACCAAAATGCATCACATCAAACTAAGCAAACTTGGAGACTTGAAGCAAAAAATTATTTTACATTTCCAAAACTTGTTCCATGCTGTCTCTGATTGTCATCCAGTATAGTTAAAAATGCAATAGCATTTCCACAATATGTGCAAAAGATTTGTGGTTTCAGTCCCACAACTTCTCCAGCGCACTATCTTCCCTTATTATAAAGCCTACTTCTCCCTCCAAGAGAATATACTTTGTATGTTCAATGACAGTGAATATCATTCAAGTTTTCCCACTCTTCCACTGACATTACAAAGTCTCCTTTACTTCCTCACTGTATTATTAAATGTTTTATCAATGTCATGCTTCAGCTGTTTCAATCTGAAAAAGGAAAAACTTGGCTGGAGAGCCATACTGTTTCCTCAACTCTTGAAAGCGTTGTACTGAGCATTTCTCAAAGTAATCCAGATAAATTTTCAGCCTCCCTTCCTGCCATTTTTTTAAAAATTTGCATCAATCCTGTTAGGACAAAAATCTGGATCATAAGTACACCAGTGCATCATCAAATAGGGTCCAAAAAACAGGTCTTAGGGGGCATATCAAGTTTTGTTTTTCATTTTGCTTTGCTTTGTTTTGTTTTCCACAGTAATGACCCTGACTGAGTTACAGCCATCAGTTCAGCTACACGTTGCTAAATAATCTCAAATATGTTGCACATACCAAGACTCTAATCTGTGATGCCTAATAAAAGTTATTTGGTTAGGGTGTGCAAGACCCCCTTTACTTCTGGGAAGCAGGGATGACACCCAGTCCACTTCATAGGCGTCTCAAAATCAACCTGTCCTGTTCTACAGTTTCTTTCTCTTTTTTTGTTCTTTATTTAATCTGCGATGTCTCCTGGAAGTATTTGAAACAAATACTGAAACTCTTACTATCTGACTATCTATCTGTGTCCCTAATGCCATATTTGTCTCTGAAGCGTTGGTTCGTAGGGTATATCATCTATAAATAGCAAATATTTTCTTTTACTGTACGCATGACTCTCACTATTCATCATTTAATTTTGTGCTATCCTTTATGCATTTGGTTCTGGATTGGCTGTATGGCAGTTTCTCAAAACTGAAACTTATGCTGAGTTTAATAAAGGAATTACTAGTTTACCAAATCAAAAGCTTTTTTTTGCATCCAAACCTGGAGTAGATGATCTAACAGTATACATGGCCTGAAATCATTCTTTACCAGGGTCATACTTGATAGTCATCTAGGCCCCAATTAGTCTAGAGGAAACATGTCTTCTCTGCAACAGACGCATGCTTCATAAATATAGCAAGAAGATCGGGGTGGCAGTGGTGCAGTGGGTAGGTGATCACCTTGTAACTGGAGGGTCGCGGGTCCCTGGGCAAGACACTTAACCCACAAGCGTTAACCTAAGCGTGAATGTGGTTGGCGGTGGTCGGAGAGGCCGTAGGCGCGAATTGGCAGCCACGCTTCTGTCAGACTGCCCCTGGGCAGCTGTGGCTACATTAGTAGCTTACCACCACCAAGTATGATTGAGTACCGTGAAAAGAGCTATATAAGTCTAAGGCATTATTATTATTATTATTATTATTATTATTATTATTATTATTATTAAGAAGATACCCAGATGAAAGACAGTTGCTAAAAATGAAAAGAATACCATGCATTTTTTTTTCTAATTGTTCCTTGCACTGTGCCTACATGGGGTTTCCTAGGGAAGAGAAGGATGACTGAACCTAGAGAAGCCTCAGCATTGTGTCAGAGATTCCCTGCTACTTATTTTGCTCCGACAGAAACAAGTGTTTATTGTCCTGAGCCTGCAGAGAGCCACTGGGGAGAAAGCCCAGAGATTAGGGCTGACAAGTTAGCCTCCACTTGTGAGAGGAAACATGTTACACACATACAGCAGTGTCACATTAGACCAGCTCCCCATCGTGCAAAAAGACAATGCTGAATTGTTGAATTTTAATGCAGATGCTCTTTTGTGTTGCAGCAGCTTATTGCGGTGTCTCTGTTTTTGGTTGAAACACAGCAGTGTCACACTTGCACACAGACAGTTATTTCCACAAACTAAACATGTACACATGTAAGGGTTTATGAAATGACATAAAGGGCTTTTTCTGCTCTTAAGGGCCCAGAAAGTGTGTAGTAGAAGGTTGGTTGGATAGTGGTGGCACAAACACTCCCTTGCCTTTTGACTGGTTTTAGGTTCTCAAAAGGCAGGGCACCAACTGCTTATGTTTAGGGGAAGTATCTAGATTACGATTCTACCTATTTCGGATAGTTCCTGGGTCCCCCAAGTACGACCAAGTATTGTGACAATTCCAGCACACGTTTAATTAACCCCTATAATTAACCCCTAGTGGTTGTTTAATTAACGGCCACTAGGGGTCGCTTAACTTTAAAACACTTACAGGTCTATGGGTCATAACAGCTTGCACAAACAACCAATGAGGATTGTTGTGCTGTGGGAGGATAGTCTTGTTATTTCATTTCCAGTGAATGGAGGTGTAAATTAAATAGAGTATTAAAAAAATGAAATTCAACAGGCAAAATGTGGAGTACAGGACATTAACCTGAATTGGGTTTTGTCCACAAAGAGGGAATAATTGGATTTTTTTCATGACGCTCATCTGATGATGGGTCCAGTATTTCAAGGTTTCCAATATTACCAGGGCAAATAGTACCAATGTAGATAAATTGTAAAAACCTAATCAAAATCTACTCATTGTTAGTTGATAGCCTGTAGTTTAAAGATTGCATTTCAGCCATTCCCTCTTTTGTACTTCACACGGACTGTTTACCTGCATGCCCAAGCACAATGGTCAAAAGTACCCAGACTACAAACAGACTAAACACAGATAACAAACATCAGCTTTTGGAACCCACAATCTTGTCTCTTTACCAATAGATTCTGCATATTCATATTTGATTACACCAAGCTGTATTAAAGGCTTCCTGATTATCTGAAGAAGAAGGTTTGTTAAAACAAGAATGGCCATGACCTTTATAAAGCAAGAGATTATTGCCATTAGATTTGAACTGTGGGACACCCATACTTAGATGCTGACACCAGGCTAGACATTTTCCAGAAGATAGGAACTCTCTGAAAGTAAATACTCACATTGAAAAGGTGCTGGAGAGCTAAACATATCTGGGTTTATGCTATCATGACCACTGGGCTTTCCTTGATAAAGTCTCTCCAGTTCTCTCTTCACCAGCTTGGCCTTGGAACTGAACACTTTTCTCCAACTGCAGCAGTCGACCGCACACGGCGGTCAGCTATATTAACGTCTAGATAATGTCAGTGGAGTTTCAGACATGCCTGCTAACTTTTAGAAGGTATCTGAGGGCTAAAGAGATGCAATATACCATACACAGACTATATTTTAAAAAACATCTTGATGTTAAGGACGCACAGAGCTAATGGAACAGGCTTGCACCAGTGCTACCAGTGTGAATGAACTAAGTCTGTCTGTACAGGATTTCACACATGATGATGGTTCTGTTTACAGTTTAAAGTGGGTGTGAGGCAGGTAGTAACGGCAAGCCAGAAGTTGTGTTGTGAGCCTAATTCAATTCTGTGATGGGATCTGTCTTCTTTATTACCTCGGTGAATTACCTCCTCTCACCCTTTTCCTCTAACATTCAATCTAGGTGTATATATAGGTGTTATCTCACAGTGGCACAATAGCACAGGGGATAGTTACTGGATGCTGTGGGGATGTAACAATACAAACATATTATGTTCTCCAAACAGATGCGAATTGCATCCGAATTGTAGCAGCAATATTCTTTGTTGCTGTGTTTTGTTTGTTTGTTTGTTTGTTTTGTGCGCATCTGCCACAAGATTTAAAGTTGACTGCAAGCAGAAACTCTTGAATTTAAGTTCCAGTGCAGCTTTTCCTATTTCATAACTTCCATAAAGTGTTTCTGTTATCTTAAGGAAGGGTTATGTTGGATGTGTGTGTCAGAGCCTTTGGTCAGGCATTACGGAGGCTTTGCGCAAGCACACAAACTCTTCACATAACTCCACACAGAGACATAGCCCTGTCACTGTCCATCACTATGCTCCTTAACACAGAAACAGTTCAATTAATCAACGTCAAGTGCAAATAAGACATTACTTAACGAGCATTGTTGGTTTTAAAAAAAAAAGAAATCATGATTACATGTGATGCTGCTAAAGTTAAAGTAGAGTTTGATCTCAAGACTTCACTGAATCTTGTTCTGCGGCTCTGCTTTCCCGTGAGTCATCACTTGCATTTATATTCCATTCACTGACTTTTTAATCCAACTGTGAACTGCATTTTATAAGTCTAAAATGGTTCCAGACAGTTTTATATGATCATTTGTATATTTCTGATGCAATTTTAGCAGTATGGCTCTATCAACCACTTTAATACACACAGAAATATCTCAACAAAAATTGCATGGATTTAATGGACAAGGGGGACCCACTTTACACTGTCCCAATATTTTTTTCAGATATAACAGATGCAGGTGCTGATTGTGGCTCTGCTTCATTCCCCTGACATCAGGTGTACTTTGAAAGATGCAGTCACGCATGGCTGCACAAGGTCAAAAGAAGGTTATGTCACATGCCATTTCAGCGACTGTCAGCTAATGCACTCTGGTCCAGATTAATGACCACACCTCATGTTCACATGTAAAGGTCAAGATAATAATATGAGCTGCAATAATAATAAAAAAAAATCAAAAAGTTACTGTAATATATCACTGAAACCCCACCTAGTAAATCATCTAGCAAGAAGCAGAAACAGTCCTTTTAAAGCACCTAGAAAAGGCTGAATAAAACTGCTGCAGACTTGAACTTGAAATACCCTCTCCCCGTTGCTTTTCTTTCATCCCCCCACTGTCCCTGTCCTCGTCAGGATTCAAGCAGGTAGAGACGAGACGCAGTACAACCAAATTGAGTTTTGGGCAGCATACGTGGAAGTATACAGTGGCAGTCTGTTTGTCCACATAAATCCCACTGATCCGCCACAAAATCCAGTCTCAACCACAGAGGGCTCTGTCTGGGGCCCAAGGCAAGCCTTGACAGGTGGTGCCATCCTGAATACTGGCAAGGTGAATGTCTGCCACAAAGGAATAGTCGGGGTAACTTCTAAAAATGTTGAAAAATAGATATGCATACTGGACCCCGTTTCTTTGTCTGTATTTCTCTGAATATTCTCAGGCATGATGCCTCGCTATCATTAGTGCTATTGCTGCGTAATTTTGCTCCAACATTAATCAGAGCAGCGAGTGAATTTATAAACCGTCTATGTTCACATACATACATACAAGAACAAGAAAAATTACATATCCATGAATCACAGCCAACACAATCCATTTGTCTAAATCTCTAAGTGACATCACAGGTCAGAAAGGTCCATTATGGCCATAATGCAATGCTCACTTAGCAGCAGGGTTTCTTTTCTATGTTCAAAGCTTTGAAATGTACTTAGTATTGCAGCTATTCTAGACCAACCCCCCACCACCACCACCACCAATGACTATCAAGTGAAAGCAAAGCTGAAGTTGTGCCTTATCAGACTATTGTATGGCTGCAGAGCCCCTTGCTCTGCCTCTCAGTCCTCACTGTTGGGAGTATGAATGCTCACTCATGTACAGGGAGCATCTATCTGTGTCCAGCCCATGTGCCTGGATGTGAGTGTGTGCTCAGCGTTGCAGATATTTGGTGGTCTGTGTGCAGTCGCCACCATAACTCATTAGTGCAGCGGGAGCATTGGATGAGGCTCATTGCCTCAGATGTGGTAACAGTGACCCCCACAGGAGAAGAAATACACCAACCTTTGTGGCAAAGGGAAACCAATTCCAACTACCTTCAATGATTATACCCTGATGCAAGCAGTTCATGGAGACATAGTGGGCAAGGGCAAAATAATAAAATAATAATGGCACCAATTTTTTATTCCTATCTTAAATAGGCCAGGAGGAAAGTTTCTCAGCAAGAATATTGCAAGTGACATGATATGCTTTGACTGGTGGCTTTGTGCTTCACAGTAGTCTGTCTCCATCTGCACAAAGCAAATCTGTCCTTCCTTTCATTTGGCAGGGTAACTGTTGAGGAGAAAATTCCCAGAGGATTATTCTTGTGATCCCTCGAGATGTCATCAGTATGTATCAGACACATTATCTAGGGAACTATTAAAATGATCATCAGCTATAAAATATTTGTGGTTCACGGGGGGACAAGTGAGACTGCAGTGTATGAGAACTGTGTTTGCTAATGTAAGCAGGAGCTCAAGGATGTAAACAAACCTGATCCTCAAAAGCAGGAGACTCTGTGATTGGCCAAAAGATGTTAAAAAAAAATGTTTCTCTAAAAAAAAAGTGGTTTCTCTACATCATGTGCTCAGTACATATTTATCTTTTGACCTGTTTTAGTGTGCACATCAAACCCGATTAACTAAGACATCATCTTCCTTTAATCAAAGCACACAGATTAGCATCATAATTATGTTATGTAAATCTTTTTATTGAGGTTTAGATGCCACTGTTGATTTTCTTTTCTTTCTTTCTTTTTTGTTTGTTTGTTCTGTTTTGTTCATGCATTAATGTTACTTTTGTAGTATACTGCAACAAAAAAGGCTGATAAACCAGGCAGCAATTATTCAGTAAAATTATGAAGTACAAATATTCCATTTTCTAAGTGATTTGTGCTTGTGTTTAACTACATCACAGTGGACTATGATGTATTTTTATTTCAGTAAATTTACTGAATACCACTGCATATTAAGATGTTAACATATTACATAATAGCCTAATAAAATATAAGGGATTCCTTGAAACCAAACTATCCTACAGAATATTGGCAAACTGGCTAGTCAAGTCAAGTCAAGTCAAGTTTATTTCTATAGCACATTTAAAACAACAGGAGTAGACCAAAGTGCTCTACATCTAAAATAATCAAATAACGTAAAATATAAAATAAAATGACAGTTAAGACAGGAAACACAAAATAATAAAAACCTGAGTAAAACAAAGCAAATAATGTACCCAGGAATCAGAGATCTGATTTAAAAGCCAGAGAATAAAAATGGGTTTTCAAACGGGTTTTAAACTGTTGTCTACTGTTGAAGCAGTCCGGATGTGAAGCGGCAGTTTGTTCCACACTTTCGGAGCAACAACTGCAAAGGCCCAATCTCCTCTGTGCTTTAATCTGGACCTCGGGACACTTTAGGAGCATTTGCTCAGCAGACCTCAGTGATCTACTGGGAATGTGCAAACTTAAAAGATCAGAGAAGAAAGAAGGCGCTAACCCATGCAATGCCTTAAAAACAAGTAATAAAACCTTGAAGTCAATTCGGACACTGACTGGCAGCCAGTGTAGGGATGCTAATATGGGGAATATGTGGTCCCACTTACGAGTGCCAGTTAGTAACCGTGCTGCAGAAATACTTAAGCACCTCTTGCAAATTAATACATCAGTAACAATTGCCCCATTATAATATAGTATACAATCTAATAATGTAACACTGCTTCTTGTTTCATATACTTCACAGAGAGTATTTTCAATTTTGCCTCTAGGTACAATATTGAGACTTCATTTTCTCACATTCTCTCATGGTTTTTTGCTTAAATGAGCTGCATACTCATCACCATGCGAGCACTGCAGCGGGGTACAGAATTTGTACTTGTTTGTTTGTGTTACTATAGACATTAACAAGGGACCAGCAGTAGGATTAGACACATAACAGCATGGAGAAGATGAAGTAAAGTGAATCATCTGTCACTCTGCTTTCCATCTGCAATGAAATGGACAAATTACTCTGCTTTCCATCCAAGCCTGAAATAACACCAGTCAGGTAGCATGCAGTCACCTCTTCTGTCCTCAGCGTAAACATTCTCTGTGGCATCCAAAGCATCACTTTCAACCTATTGCCATGGTTCTCATCAATTACCCATCTGGCCGAGCAAAAAGTTATTTTGTTGTGAATGTCCTGTGAATGCCAAATGTTGCCTGTACAATTTCAGCTGTGTGTACTCCAGCTGCTGTGTGCCTGGCAGTACACTGAGCTTAACAGTCTAAATGGTTGTGTTGCTTGTTGAATCTGGGTGGTAAATATCATATTGCGACAAGCCAAGACATAGTGTTTTCAAGGGGTAGGAAATTTAGCTGCTGCACTTTTTTAGATTGAAGGAGGGGGGGGGGGTCCAGTCTCAGTCCATTATGGAAATTATGCTAATTATCCTCAAACCCTTCTACATTATCAGAAAGTTAACAACTGCAAAAAACTTCTAAATGCATTTTATGTATGTAGTGCACCTGTTCTCTTATTGCCTTTAGAATTTTGATTATGCCATGTTTCTTGCATATTTATTGGTTTTATCTGACAGTGATCCTGAGCAACAAATGAACTGTAAAGTATTAAAATACTCAGTGAATCCTATAGTAAAGGAGCAGGGAGTGTTTTTTACTATGAACAGCTGTGGCAGATGGAGGCCCTGTTTCTCTCTTCTGTTGATTTGCTCTTTTCCAGCTTTATCACCTGGGTGTTACTGTTGGTGCCCCACTAACAGCGCACCTGCAAACAACAGTAGAAGCAGGCTAGGCCTCGGGGGTGCCCTTTTATCACAATCCTCATCTCGCCTGTAGGGGTAGCACCAACTGAAAGGCTGTGGTCATGGCCCCTGCTTCTGTGCCACCACAGGCAGAGGCACCACCTGGGGGAGGATGAGTCTGTGCTGCAGGACTCCTGCAGTGCCAGAGCCTATTTATCCATGTAGAATGGCTTTTTCCCTATATACAAAAAACATAAATAAATTAAAAAAAAACAAGACAACACTAATACTCATGGTTTGCTTTTAATAAAACAAAATGCACAGTTAATCACGGTTTATAATTATGTGTTGTTTCTGCTGCTTGCAAAGTTTAATACAACTGTTACAAGGTCTTGTCCTTTCCTTTGTTTTCTGCAGCAATTAAATGTGAGCTGTCATGAGCAGAGAATGCATGTACAATGCTGCAGTCAAAATATGCAAAAGTCCTGAAGTAAAGTAAAGCAACATACATTGTGGGTGATGTGTTACAATTATCTGCTGTATGAACTTTTGCCAAATACTGTCATGCATGCTTAGTTTCCATTTCTAGTGCAAATATATCTTCTTCTTTTTTTTTGACTTGCATGTTCCTCATATATAGTACATGTTGTGCTGCGAACATTTTTCCAGGGACATAAAGGGAAAAACCTTGGCACAGAAAAGAAAGACATGATGAAATATAACAAGAAAAAAGAACTAAACTCAAGTACTCTGAATAAAAGCAATAGCAGGTACTGCATCTAACCTATATTAAATTAGCTTACACGTACATTCGCCAGCACCTCCCATGTTTCCATCCTTTGTAACCCATTTGTTTCGACAAAAAAGCACTGAGACACAGACTGCAGCAACATGAAATTAATTACAGTGCTGGATGTTCACCCAGTGGGCTACAAACACTGAAAAGCTGACAATTGTACCCAGCTAACACTTCCCCCTGAACCACACACAAATGCGTACACACACTCTCTTTTCCTCATATACATCTCTCTTACTTCTTAAAAGTCTATTGTACCCTGCATTTTAATGCATTTATTCCTCACCTACGCTGACTCCCCTATAATCAGCTACTAAATAGTGGTAAAATTTGGCATTTTGGCAAATTGATGATTTCTTGTTTGATTTCTGTATTTACCAGCCCTTAGATCTTTTCGCAACTCTAATATGTCTTGACTGGGCTTAATGGACAGTGGGTGCCGACATAAAAGCAGGTGGCATTAGGTCATCTGGTTGAAATTCCTTTTCACCAGGACCTTTAAAAAAAGTTACCTTAAAGCATGCTGAAGTTACTTATTGTTTCAATGTGCACATCAAAATCAGCCTCTGTAAATACTTGAAGTCTGTCATCAACCTGAAGCTAATTATTTTTTGCTTTTTTTTATGTGTCATGTGCCATGATACCATACTTTTGATATGAAACTTGGCTAACGTAACACAAACCCACAGATAATTTGTCATTAAAAGATTACATTTAATCAAAAGGATTTTTCTTTGGCAAGTTTCATGATGCTGACATTTTGTCCTTGTTGTCAAGCTTTTGGCATCAAGGGTCGGTTACACCAGCATCAGGTGGCAGAGGCAGGTGACTCAGTGCATTATTGTCTTGACCTTCCTGGTGGGAGACCACAAACTAGAACATGATCAAATGACAAACAGAGGACAAGTTGAGAGGATACATGAAAGCATTATTGATACTTATTGATACTTAAGTCACTCCAGGTACACTGGCACGTGAATGCTGCCTCCCGAGGACATTTAATTGCACTCAAGCAGGCACATAGTGAGATGTGGAAAGACAAAACCATTAAGTCCTTTTCCTGCTTTTCCCATCTTCATGTTGGATGCTTCAGTGGTTCACCCTGACTTGGAATGGCAGCCTCTCTTACCTGCATGGCAAATCAGCAGTATTCTTTAAAATTAAAATAAGAGCAGCGTTACACTGGCAATGATTATCTCATCGGCTTTGTTGTGTGTGATCATCCAACACAATTCAGGAGTGTGACAATCAAATTAGAGGAAATGAGAGCTGACTCGCTGTTCAATTAAAATCAAGCTCCAGTTGTTTCTGAACGGGTTGCTTGTCAATGTAATTGAATTGTATCACCAGGAAATCATGCATGGAAATGATAATTTTGCAAAGTGATTATTCTACCTTCTCAGTCTAAAGCGGTGGACATTGCTTGCAGTAGATTTTAGGAGTGAAAGGTGGTAGAGAGTGCTTGCAAGGCCTGCCAAACACAACTTTTTTGTTTGACGCAATCTGTCTCTCAGCTCCACCCACAGCCCGAGCAAACAGCTCTGTCTCACCGAGAAAAAAACACAAACCTCAGCCAGTGTGGCTGCACCAACAGTGAATTCCATCAAAATGAAAGGCCTTATTAGTTGTGTCAAATACTGATATTCACCATGGCAAAGTGCACAGAAAACAGACAGCATTACAGGAGCACACAGCAGGTCATATCAACAGCTCAAGGCAAAGGGCCCCAGACAATAACTTGGGATGGCATATGAAAGGCGTCACAGATGATGTCTAATCTGTATTAAAAGACATGGGCTGGCTGTAATCACCTGTCTGTCACTGTGCTAATGGAATTGAAAGGCAGATAACGGACATGAGAGCAAAGGGAGGGGTCAAAAAAAGAAAAAAACAAAAATCCTGATAATAGCAGCGGCAAAACACAACAGCTTTTGCAAAGGCCCAGTCAGAATAGGCTGAAAGGAGAGCAGTCGGTAAGTGTCAAAGACAGATGAGATTGTACAATTATGTAACACCCCCCACCCCTCCCTTGGGTTCATAAAAGGGAGTTTCAATAAATTTTAAAGATACTGACGCTATCCTTCTACTTTCAGGCTAACCCTTCCTTCTCCCTGGTTTGGCAATCACAGTCAAGACGCTTGTCATAATTAAACAGCCAGCCCTCCTTTCCTCTTTGTACTATTAATTAAACTGCTAAAAATTGTCTCTCCAGACAGTAGATGGATGTGGCTACTGTGAATTGGCTTGCAAACATGTTTATTTTTGCTCTAAAGTCAGGCATTTTTAAGTGGGTTCTGCAGATCTTGATTCACTTACGAAGGCAGCATCAAATGGCCAGTTGAGGAACTGCAGTTTTAGCACCTGTGTGCTCACTTCTTTTTTAACCCCCAGAGGTTTACACCTAGTAAAGAATGAAGCCAGTGGAGGACAATAAATGCCTACAATTTCAGCAGGAGAGAAAGTTCAGTCAAAATATATACTCAATTTTTGAGGTGCTTAAGCTTCAGTAGGTCCAATTTTCCAGATGTGAAATGTTAATGTATCATACCATAGGCTTCAGTTTGACAAATTTTGATGAGATTATTGCAGTCAAGTCAAATAAACTGCATATAAAAAAACATGGCGACCATGTGACAGACTTGAACTCAACGACTGAGCCCCTAAATACATGAGGAGTGTTTACTGAGGTCATAAATCAAGGGAGCAGGGAGGCTGTTTTCCCATACACTTCCATGCAAATACATCTAAGGCCCTGTCCATAGGTACATGGGTATTTTCTATGCATTTTGGCCCTTCATCCACACATAAATGATCTTTCAGATCACTGAAAAATGAGCTTTTGAAAAACTCCTTCCAGGGTGAATATTTTCAGAAACTTAGTTTCTGCATTTACAGGTGGACAAAGAAAACAGAGATTTTACCTACCAACATCAAAGGTGTGCACCTTTCTCTCCTTTTTTGACATCAGACTGTGTGCTGTGTTTCCATGTAGATGAAGGTATTTCTTTCCAGAACAAAATTCAGAAATTTCCTCATTTTAAAAAATACCTGTGTACATGTGCACATTTCCCCATTAAGAATACAGGCTCAAGGCACATCCAGATTCACTTTTCAGACTCAGAAGCTGTGTGTATCTTTTATATATTCAGTCTGTGGTAAGTAATATAAAGAGCAAATAGGGGTAAATATACAATTCCAGAGATCACATACTTATTGAGACAAGCAACTTTTCGACACAGTTTACAAATCAAAAAGGGTGCAGAGGTCACTGGGCAGGTGACGCTTCTTCACTTAAGGCAATGTTGAGTTTCACCAAAATCAGTATGACATGCTAAGCACACAATTAGGTCATTAAATAGCAAAGTGTTAGTTAAGTTCAAATTAAACTGCCAATACAAGGACATTAAATAAAGCTTTATTTAGTAGGCTGTCAATCCAGTGAATGCACACTGCAGATATGGTGCTTACTGGGATGAGACCAAGGAAACACAGCAGTGCATCCTCCTGCTAGAAGAAGTGGAGGTAAAACCCATGAAGTAAATGTGTGTAGAAAAGGACATTTGGCCTCCTGGGCTTAGACTGACAGATGTGTAGATGTATGGGTGAAATGTGTCTTGATAATCTCAGCCTATATGTATCATTTCTCCTTGAGGCAGGGAATACAGTCAGTCTGGCTTGCCCTTCCTCTTGATTAACTTAAAAATGTGTTCCAAGTCGCAGCCCAGCAGACAGAAGCAGTTATGAGCACAGACAACAGAAAACTGTGTAGCTGGCGTTCTTTTAGTTATTCTGTTCTTTTTCTAACTTTTCTTCACTTTATGATGGTAACCAAGTATTCATCCCACCCGCAGCAAAATACCCCATGTGCTGTGTGCTGAACAGTACAGGTAAGCCCCTCTAAACAATATTGCAGTTTTAATCATATGAGAATGTTGCATCAGAGGAAAATCTCTTGACATGTTTTTGTCTACAGGCACTTATAGTCAATGTTTGATAGAAACACAGATGGGGAGGAGGGAATTTGACAACAGGAGGAATTAGGAGTAATTTAAAGTGTCAAGGAGGAGGGAAAAAGTGTTATGTTGGGCAAAGTCTAGCATGCTAGTATATGTCAGAGTATCATGGGCCATTCCAGTTCAATTCTCACTAGCTGTCATGCACCAAGGTCATAAAGAATGGACTATCAGAAGTTAGTTTTTATTCTCAACATAACAAGTATTCACACAGCATTACTGGGCTGATATAGGTAAAACCATTTTATGGTTTCCTATTCATTTAAGTGTTGCATCTTATTATGAGTTGTCAAAAATGCCTGTCATTTCAATGATTTTGCCAGACTAGAGGTACGGTAATTAAAACACAAGTAACTAAAAATTGTAAAAAAAAAAATAAATAATAATAATACTGTGAAATGCTGGCTTAAAGCCCCACAGATAATCCAGACAAGCTGATCCATCCAAGTGCCAAATACTAAGGAGCCATTGATCGTGCAGTAGAAGCAATTACAAGCCACTCAGAGTCAAAGAGGAACAGCCACTTTCCAGAATGCCTCCTTTCAGTCTGATTTTACGCTTACAGCAGCATATTCATAATTACTCATTCTAATCAAGGTGGGAGTTCACAGTGAACCATTTCATTATGTCAGCATCTCTGAGTGGCAAAAGAGTCAACAGCCAAATCACATCTGTACCATTTGGCAGAAAAACAAATCCCACCACTCATCAATCTTTGGCAGCCAATTTGCAATGTCAAATAGTGACTATCAGATCCCATATATGCTCATTACACTGAATATGTATGAGCAAAATGTACTTTAAAAGCAATGATTTTCACCTGATTTTTACAGAACAGGAATCTTATTAAAAAAATAATAATAATAACTGCTGGTGGATGCAGTTCCACTGTTTCACTGACAAGACAAAAACTGTTCAATAGCATTATGCTAACATGTTTGAAATAGCATTCTACATGTAGGTGCTAAACAAAGATTGTTACTAGGTTTAACACATATGCTACAAAAATGATCACAAAGCACACAGTACATGGTGAGAATGAAAGACCTCATCCTTAGACATCTGGTCTAAAATCACCGTATTGGTCTGAAAGCAAGTTTGAATAAATGGATTGCCAGGGTAAAAAATGAAAAGTGGCAAGATTATCAAAAGTATTCCATCTTACTCTCTGAAGATGATGAATGTCTGCAAAAAAATTTAGAGTCATTTGTAGTTATTTCACCTTTTTTTAATTTTACACTAGGTGTCCACCACCAGGTACTGTATAGACTCACTTTAATAGGCCATTTTAATAGGTATACCTAACAGGTGCCGCGTTTGACATTTTGCTTAGAACTGCCTTAATTCTTCATGACATAAGTTCAACAAGGTGCTGGACACATTCCTCGGAAATTCTGTTAACGTGATAACATGATAGCATCACACAGTTGCAGTGGACTGTGCCGTGAACACATTGTCATGTTCAAGAAACCAGTTTCAGATGATTTGAGCTTTGTGACATGGCACGTTACCCTGCTAGAAGCAGCCAGAAGATGCGTACACTGTGGTCATAAAAGGATTGGCATGGTCAGCTACAATATTCGGGTAGGTTGTGGGGTTTAAATGATGCACAATTGGTACTATGGGGCCCAAACTGTGCCAAGAAAATATCCCCCACACTATTACACCACTACCATCCTGATCCATTGCTACAACGCAGGATGGCGCTATGCTTTCATGCTGTTTATCCCAAATTCTGACCCTTCCCTCAACTAGTATTAAGATGAAACAACAAAGAAGAGGAGAAAGATAGATAGAAGCTAGATAGGAGAAGTGGCTGAAACTGAAAAATCCTACCAATGGCTGGACAAAGCTGGGCTGAAGGATAGCACAGAGTGGCTGGCATAGTACACAGGAACATCTGTGCCAAGTATGACCTGGAAGTCCCCAGGTCAAAATGGGATATGCCCCCACAGGTGATAGGGAAAGATCCTGTCAGACTTCCAGACACAGACAGAAAAGCTGGTAATGGCTAACTAACTGGATATAGTAGTAGTGGACAAGAGGAAGAAAGTCATAGTGATAGACATAGCAATATCAAGCGGTGGCAACATCAAGAAGACGGAACACAAGAAGCTCAAGAAATACCAAGGGCTGAGAGAAGTACTAGAGAGGATGTGGATAGTGAAGGTCACAGTGGTCCCCATGGTAATCACAACACTCAGGGCAGTGACCCCCAAACTGGGAGAGTGGCTCCGGCAGATTGCAGGATCAACATCCAAGATCCCTGTCCAGAAGAACACAGTCCTAGGAACAGCTAAGATACAGATAAGATAAGATGTGCAGGACCCTCAAGCTCCTTGGAGGAGAAAGACCACCCACAGGGTGAGTGGGGAATATATATATATATATATATATATATATATATATATATATATGAGAGAGAGAATGTTGTTTTCAGCACTGTAGCATTGACTCCTGCAGCTGGTACCTATCACCTGCTGTACCATTAATCATTAAAATATAAGATAATAAGACACTCAGTGAAAGCTGTATAAGAGGAGCGTCTTTCACCCTACTCATATCATACAGTGTACAGTGTCCAGCAGCCCATAAAATTTAATCCTGATGATCAAGTGGTGTTATTGACTGTAGTCGTTAAATCCAGTGTCTGATTTGTTTGCACAGTCAAGAGTCTCTCATGCCGAACTGTTTTTTATGCTAAGGAATCTGGTGCTCACTCATCTGCCTTTTAATCCTAAAAATAATCAACAGCCTAATTAATTGGAAACCAAATATGGGATCCTATCTGAGGCTATCAGTTTTACTGTGCAGTCCACTGATATATAGTATTGATTGCAACTGGGAGCCCTCTAATCAGAATCATGGCAAAATCAATAGCTGGCATTGCCTGAGGTCCTGTTCATGCTTCAGTGTACACATCTGAAGTAAACTCCCCTGTGCTGAAACAGTCTGGTCATTTGCTTAAAGAAAATCAACACTCACTGCAATTGCAAAGGATGTGGAGATAAACCAGAAGAGACAGACAGAGATACAGGGACTGGTGAATGAGAGTAGGTGATAATCCACGAGGGGGTTTGGTGTGATCGAAAACTCTTGTGTAGGTTTTCTTACTCAAAGCTTCAGTCCATCAAGTTTGGAGGGTGCATCATAGGATTAACAAGTCACTGACCTCCCCCCTGATTCACAAACAAGATCCAGCCACACAGCTTTCTCGCTGCTGTCACATCCAGACCCCTCTCTGCTTTGACAACTTTATTCTGTCTCCATCATTTGATCTGTCCATCTCTTGTCCAGCAGCTTAAGCAAGCAAAATTATTGTCTGTATGCTCTGTTGCTATACCACGAGGAGCTCTGTTGTAGGCCCTTCCTGTTAGTCTTATTCTTTTATTTTCTTTCTTTGTTTTCTTATTTACATGTTTAAATAGCATGGCCCAACCACACCAGAGCCAACAGGCAGGACGGAGCAGAAGAAATGATATAGAGATCGGGGACAAAACAGAAAGAAGGGGAGGTAGTCAACAGCTGCTGCATCTGTAACAAAACACAAAAAACAATGAAAGAGAAGAACACGAATAAGCAGCACACATACTTGTTCTGTTGCTTGTCTCTGTGTGTGTGTGTGTGTGTGTGTGTGTGTGTGTGTTAATGAGGGTGAGAAGCCGTAACAACATCCCCCAGAGGACAGAGAAACTCAGGAGATCCAGATTGCCTGCAGCCCCCCCACCCCCAAGAACACTGAAGACCCGAGACCACACATCTTTAAGTCTGACGTCATTTCCGGGTCCAAATGCTCCTAAACTAACAGCAATGGCATAACCATTGACTGTTCACTATTAAAGATGATTGTAGCATACCTTATCAACTGCAGCCATTTCCGCTTCTCTTTCTCATCGGTAAAAATGACAGCTGAGCGTGGTTTTTCGAGTTGGATCGGTTAAAACAACCAGGGACAAAGCATTGTGGCATATTGATCACGTGACAGTTTGGACCCGGAAATGGAATTCTTCGTCATCACTTAACAGCTGCATGCCCAACCCAGAAGAAGGAGGAGAGAGGTCCCAGCCGGGGTTCCCACGGCCAAAGGGCAAGAACCCCAGAGAACCAGAGACAATGGGCAGTCAACCCCGCCAGAGGGCGGCCACCCCAGCACGAGTTGAGGGCAGGGCCCCAGGGCCCCAGGTCCCCGAGAACTGCCCGGCACCCGGCAGAGCTACCTCCGCACATCGAAGTGGTCTGACCCAACCCAAACCACAACCCAAAGGGAGTTGGCCAAGAAGCACCTCCAAAACATCCAGCCACGCACCCTGGAAACACCAAGTACCCACCTCCTGAGTGGGCAGCAATGACCAGTGGGGCGCAAACATGTCCCACAGGGGCCAAGGCACAGCAAGCCCCAGACCCAGGACCAACCATACATGCATAGATGCACACACACTCAGACACATGCATGCACACACACGTTCCCGGGGATCCATCCATCTCTGGGAACAAGTTAAGTTGCAGGGTCACAGTTGTGTGTCTTCTCCCATCCCCCAGGACTTCCTGGACCACAAAAATTAATTGTCTCTGGTTCCCAGGACCTCCTGGGGGATGGAAGAAGCAGGATAAGGATAGCTTATCAACTTAAAACATGGCTTTAGGATGCCTGTTCAGCATATTCAACAGTCACATCCCATAAACAACTAAATGAAGCAAACCTAAAAATGCTCAAAGGGGCCACATAAAGGCAACTCATATGCTATTCACTTAGAAAGAGGACAGCAGACAAGTAGCAGATTTGGTGAACCGGGGAATCCAAGAATAACAGGAACATGATTCCAAAAGAAGAGGGATTTGGAGGAAAGGAACATTAAGCATGAAAGAGATTCTTAACATATTATCACTTGCAAAATGAATTCATATTGCCATCATCTGCTTAATTAAACATGTTCTGGGGGAAAGGTATCTATGGGACTGCATTAATTCATCAAAACAGAAGGAGTAAGATTAGGATTGATTGTGGTCTTCCATTGCAGTAAAAGGCAGAGTATGATGACACTAAAGGCAATGTTCTGCTCCTCTATTGCCAGTGTACTATGCCTTCTACACTACACTGGCACCAGAGGCACAGCTTATATTCTATGCCCTACACATTAGGCCACAAAAACATCAGACTTATACCTCAAGTCATCTTGGACTTTTAACAACATTCAGATTTGCAATAACGGATCTCTGGAATTGTTAGTACAACAGCATTTAAACACAGGACACCTGGAAACAATGTATATAGTTAACACGCAAGAAGAAATAGACTGAAAATACTTATCAGTGGATTTGTCACAACAACAAACTTCTTTCACAATCATATTCTCTTAAGATTAGAGCAAGAATATGACTTGCCTTGACCCTAACCACAAAATGTCATGTTAGTTTAAATTGCTCCTAGCAAATATTACAATTTTAAAAAATTTAAAAACTCACAGTCATGAATAATCCTGCTACTGTATGCTGTACATTAAGCAGCAGTGAACAGTGTGAAGGTACACTCTAAAAGTTATTTTCCTTATTATGTTCCCATGCATAATATATGTTGGTGCTATTAGTTTTTCTACAAAATATGAATCTAAATTAGCAGCATGTGACATTTTTTTTGAAGACAAGAGTTCAAATGTAAACATAACCTATAAAGATGGATGTCACCCCAACCCCACCCAATCTACATATCTCTACCTCTGCTAAATTAACATTAAACCTAGTGAGGATACCCTCACCCCCACCCTTTTCTTAAACAGTCTACAGTGCAAACAATAATAAGATCGAAAACTGATTTTCTCCTTCAGTACTTGCAATCCCCAAACAGCAGAGATGGCGCTGCATGGGGGATGATCTGGAGAGACCACAAAGCAACAGGTGGCTTCTTTCCTGCAGTCAAAAGGGATCGACCTGAACTATGGTAACATTGAAGCTTGCCACCCCAGGGAAAATGCTAGCAACAAACCAGCTGTCAAAGATTTGCAAACAGGAAGCATAAGAATGCACTGCTGAAACAGGGGAGAAAGCTAAAAGTATTGAACATCTACAAATGACCATCTAAACAAACACAACAGCGATATAGCCTAAAAAGAACGAAAACCAAAGAAACTGGGTAAAATTCACACTGAGGAAGCTAATGTGCTGGTCATCATAAATATTGAGGATCTGAAAATATATATAATGAGCATCATTAGCTAGGCTATGAACAAGAAATTCAAGACTCATGGACCACAAATTTCAAGGAGCTTAACAAATAAACTTTATTCATCAAGACAGCATCAACACATCATGACACTAGCAACTAACTTAACAATTGGGAATTATACAGTGCTAACACAGAGGATTGTGATATCTGAGACATGGATTAATATGGAGAAAGGAGTGGACTTTGATAGGAATATGAACTCATTTTTATGTTGTCCAGCGACAGACAACATGTTAGCATGTATAACGTGTATTAACATGTATAAGTTATAACAATAGAAACTGATCAGGGAAAAAGAAAAATCTTATTGTGCACTGAATATAGAGAACACCAGGTTCAAATTTTGAAACATTTAAGGAGTGGGTGAATAAAACTTTCACTAAATCAAACCAAAAAGCGTGTTTAATTGTAGGGATTTCAACATAGACTTATTAAATTCAAACAGTGATGACTGAGAGTTTATTAAATGTACAGCATGGGCGTCTGTCCAGTCATCACCAGCCCCAGCAGGATTGCAGCTCAATCTGCAACATTAATAGACAATATCGTCACTAATGAAATAGAGAACAAAACTGTAAGTGGGCTTCTAATTAATGACAACAGTGATCATTTACCCATTTTTCCAGTATATGACAGCAATTATAGGAGGACAAACAGGAAAATAAACTAGAATACAAACGGGTGAGAACAGAGAAGTCCATGAATGCATTTAAACATGTCCTTAGTTTATGAGACACTCTTTAAAATTTACAGAAGTAGAGAGGCTGAAAATAAATATAAGAAATATAAAAATAAATTAACTAGCACTTTGAAGTTATGTAAAAAATGAATATTATGTGAAAATGTTACATATGAACAAAATTAAGATTAAGGGGAAAACATTAAATACCATTATTGAAAATAGTTCTAGGCAGTTAACTTACCCTATATATTTCACTAATAATGATACAAATATTAGTGATTTTGGTGATGTAGAAGATCAGTTTAATAGATTCTTTGCAAGTGTTGGACCAGGCCTGGCTGAGAGAATCCCTGATACGGGAATGTGTGCAGAGAGAACAGCCAAACTCATCAAACGTAATCCTTGCTCAAAGTTTTTTTTAACAGTGGTCGAAGAACAGGAAACATTTTGGGGAAATCACAAGATAAAACTTCTACAGACTGGAATGACATGGATATGAAAATTGTTTTAAAAAATGAATGGTATCTAAATTTGTTGAATTCTAGTTAAGCACCAGGGCTGCTGTCTGCTACATTCTCCAGTTAGAAAGCTTTGCTATGAAACGTCTCTGAAGAAATATTATGTGCATGGTTTGTTGGCTTTACAGCTGATGCAGCTGCAGTGATGAGCCGATAGAGATACTTAGGGTGAAAGATTAACCCTAACCTGACCACTCTACACTGGATCATTCTTAAGTTAAAACCTGAACTCCGTGATACTGTAAAATGCATTACAGAGCTGAACATTTTCACACATTTAGTGACTCCTAAATTCCAAAGCCCAGTTTCCCATACAGGGATTATGTCTAATCCTGGACTAAATACTTTTTCCTATTGTGGTCTTCATTGACTTTTTCCCTTTAGTCTAGGACCATGCTTAATCCATGACTGGGAAACCGGCTGCAAAAGTCTGCTGTTGATCTCAGTTAATGCATCTTTCCCTGTGCCGCACTGCTGATGATGCTCTGCAGAAACCTGGGGAAAAAACTGTCAACAAAGCAGACTGTTCCCTTAGGAATCTATTGTAGTGGAATATTTATTAATTCATATTAAGTCTGTCTTTTAATTTATTAAATATTTAAGTTAAATGTCAAAGCTGGCCAAACGGCACTAATTCGAAAGGGAATCTAATTCTGGCATGTTAAAATATTTGTATTGTTTGAATTAACTGAGAGTGTCTGAAGAGGAAAAGATGCAAGTGGGAATACAGTGCACATTAATTTAATTTAAAAATGCATTGTAATATTAATATTATTGTTATTTTACATTGTTAATGTTACACTGACAGTAGTGCAGGCTTCAGAGTATATCAGACCACTGCAGTTCCCTAATTATGTCTGGAAAAAAAAACACACACACACTTTTTTTTCTTTTTTTACAAATCACGGATGTCCCCATTTGCATTAAGTGTCTTTCAAGTCCAGCTTGATCATATTTAAGTGGGTACACCTGGGAAGTCTTCCATGAAAACAAAATGAAAGCAAGTAACTGTGATATTAAAAGTGGATGCTAATTTTGGAGAGCGACAAACAGGCTCAAAACAAAATGTACTTACTGGACAAATGGAACTGCTGGCTCTTAATACAAACACATACTGAACAACACAAAACGTCTCCCAGGTTTCACCCACAGCTGCAGGATACTCTTTCAGAATGTGAGTTTTTAAAAAATCACCTCATTGAAAGGAGAAAATGAGCCCTATGGAGTATGTTTTTTTGTTTTTTTTTGTTTTGTTTTTTTTTCCTGTACCAGCCTGTAAACGTGTTTGTTTCAGCTCCATAGTTGGGTTTTTTGATTTTATTTATTTATTTTTTATTTTTTTTGACATGGCAGTGTTTCAGGACTGACTCACTTTTGGCACTTCTGCATATAGGCTTTTTTTTTTTCCAGCCCCCGAGTCTGCCATTTGAAAGCGACGCTGTGTGAAAACCAAAGTTTTGAATTTATAAACTGATCTGTGATATCACACCTCACCTATCACGAGATGATAACCACCATACCACAGCAATATAAACCAGAGTCAGGTGGAAGTACCACAGGCACTCAGTGGCCTACCAATCACCACAAGGGGAGCAATTACTGTAACATTAAATAGTGATAAACACCACTGCACAGTGATCATCAGAACATCAGAGCTGTCATCGTGCCATCCATCAAAACTGCACTTCAGGGTAGCAACAGTCAGGTAATGATACATTACAAGGGACAAAAACAGGTGCTAGCATAGATTCTAATTACTTTCTTCTATCAATTATGCACGAAATCCCTGCATGGCCCGGGGTCTGCCACACACCGCTGTGCCTCCTACACACTCTCTGCACCATCCCAGCTGTGGTTACATAGCAGGCACTTTTCAACACTGGTATGTGTGAATGCCTTCAGGTAACCAAAAAAGTTCATTTTTCCAAGGTTGAATTTATACAGATGGAACCATTCTCAAAAAACTAAAGAGGGAAAAAACAATTGGCACACCCCGCTGACATTTGATTGCATTATATCATCTCTAGTAACGAGAGTAGATTCTTTTCTCTTCCACTCAGCCCTGTAAGCATCAGTTTAGATACACAGGTGCTCTGCTGTTTTGTGTTTTCAAGCTGTAACGGTCTTCCAGGCACTTGTGGTTTCTGCCTTTGTTTTGCGCACTCCTCAAGTTTTCTCTCAGCCACTCAGTGCACAAAAACATTATGCTAATGAGAGGGGGAGACATCTGCTTCCAGCTCAGTTTTTCTCTAGGCATTTAGACATGTGTTTGTCACTCACATAAAGGATCTGCTTTTACCTACAGTAGGTCAAATCTTTAAAATGGAGCCGTGTGCAAAGAATTTCATACTGAACCAGCTGCTATGATGTTTCAACGTTGTTGAAGAATGAGTGTTTTGTTTCTCTTTTCCTTTTCCTCCCACTCATGAAGAAGTCTCATAGCAGGATAATACATCAGGTTCAGCGTACTGTGTGAAAAAATGCTTCACATTCCTGGTATGTCATTCACCAGTGAAGGAAAATGTCAATAAGTTCATTGAAATGAATAGTTTCTCTGTGAAATGACTCTTAAGGTCATGGTTTAGGAGTTATTCTGTTGTGTGTCCTGTGACGCTCTTGATTTATGTGTGCATGTGTGTAAGGCAGACAGAGCTGTATAGTAAAATGTTCAAATATGCATGGTGAATGCATCAGCAAACCTGCAGTGGCCTCTTAATATTTTAAGGATTTGGTCATTTTATTATGCAGTAAGTAAGGTCTACCATAACAAAACAAAGAGGCTTAGTGTGTAATAATAAGTGTAAGAGAAACACAAAGTAAAAGCTGTGGAGCTTTAAATGCTCTACTAATGTAACAATGGCTTGCCTGTGACCCTTCATTAAAATAGCACACTTTCTGGTTACATATCCGCCCTCAGCATTTTTTAAAGTAAATTTCACTGTAGCTGATAAAAAAAAAAAAAATTTTAAGTAAATAATAAGATTGTGATCTCTAATCTGCTTTGGAAGAAAGTACGAAATAGTGAACAAAGTGCTATTTTCAGTCATGTATATGAAGTCGATTATCTGAAAATTCCAACTATCAGAAAATGGTTTGGTACTGGGAAGAAGTTATTTTAAGACTGCACAGTTCAATAATCATAAAATTTTAAGTAATCTGCAATTTCCTGAGTTAATTTCCTAGTTAATCTTGGAAGCATATTAATAAACTTTTGATTTGTCTAAATGCAATTAAGTGAATGCTTGCATCTGCTTCAGTAATTACAGTAATTAAGATAAGATGGTGGCAAGCTCTATTGTTTCAAGCTGTATTATTTAAACTTTCATTTCATATGTCGGTCACTGTGTTTCTTTAGGGAGTCTTTTTTTTTTCAGATGGGTGTCGAGCAGATGTTACAACACAGATGGCACACATGTAGTAGCTTTCCATATATTCACAATGCCTACTTCAACCATCCAAATTTTAAAAATTGAGGCGTGTCTTGTCAAGGTAGTAAATACAAGCATATAGTACTGCTTGTTTTCCACCTGGTGGAGAGTGAATCTCTTTTTTTCCCACAAGCATTTATTCTGTTGATGAAGGTCATGTTTCCCGTTCTAAGTTTAATTTTTTTTTTTTTTTACTTGTCTTTATCACCTAATTAAAGCAAAGTTTGCAACACAACTTATTAATTAATGTAAAAATCTCCTTGAAGAAAAAGCAAATGAATGAGTTGCCTTTTCTTTTGGATCTGAATTTTAAATAATTTATTAACTATTCAGAAAAAAAAACACAAATTGCATGTAGTAGACAGTTATTCATTTCCCAAGGTTTTACAAAGGTGATTTCACATTGATATCAGTGAAGTGCCTCACTAAAAGGATTCAGGCATCACACCTGCCAGTGAGCAGCAGTCACAGACTGTTAACCTCAAAATCTGGAAGTGTTTGTGAGTCAACGAAGCTTCACAAACTCCACCACCGTCTGCCTTTGTCAAAGATCAGCTACATAAAGAGTGCTTTAGCTTCATCTTGGTGATCACAAGATTCACACAAGGCTCTAAGGTAAGCATGCTGAAATTCATTCTACATTACTGGAAGAACAACTAAATCTTCCACTCTTCGAGCACTGTTGTGTTTTTGCAGTACTAAGCTCAAAGTCTTTGTGCTCGTCATGCCCGCACTACAGACAAACCTTTAAGAAAGACTCTTCGAAACATTGTCTAAAGGTTGTGATTCAAAGTTTAAATGTTAAGTCATGTTTGTGAATTAATATGTGAGGAGGTTTTCTTTACATATTTGTTGCTTATGATTGAAGGATTGTAGAAAATGCAGTGCTACTTTATTTTGCTAACCAATAGCAGTAGTGGCATAGATAGAGAAGACATCAAACTAAGTAGTGTTATTAACGATAACTGTAATAGGTTATACTGCTTAAAACTGTTACTTAATGTTCTGTTACAGCTTCATTTTATAATATTATTCAAATATCTTCTTATGTACTACGTATATGATCATACATATGTATATGTGTTGGTAGCCTTTATATATGCCATAATTTATTTAAAAAAAAATGTTGAAAAGCCTGTGACTTAGAGCAGGGATAATTGACTGTATGCTACATTTCAGGGCTTATAGTGCACATTATGATTACATACCTAGTGCCCGTCTACACGTTACTTTAATAAACAGGAAGAAAATTACAACCCTCTGAATGAACATAAACAACAGCTGACTTACACATTGTGTTTGCGTGTTTCATTTCTGTTTTGACACAGACACCTGTCAGAACATGACCCTGCAGCCAGTAACTCCAGTGAACTGTGCAGGCCTTCTGCAGCCTGGCTGCTCTCTACTGCAGCTGGATGGTGACGTTCTTCTGTTTGGCCAGAAGGGTTGGCCTAAACGATCATGTCCAACAGGAGTATTTGGCGTAAGGTTTAAACATGGTGAGATGAAACTGAGGGCCATCTCCTTCTCTAATGACTCATGTTACCTCCCTCCATTACGCTGTCCAGCTGTTTGCCGCCTCGACCCCTATGATGGGCTTCCAGAGAGTTACCTTATCCACGGTGGCCGCACCCCAAATAATGAGATCTCATCAAGCTTGTACCTTTTGACCGTGAATAGCCGTGGCTGCAATCGTAAATTAACACTCCACTGTAAAGAGAAAGAACTAGTGGCAGAAGTGCCGGGGGCCCGATATGGCCACACAATGACCATGGTCCAAAGTCGTGGGAAGGCAGCTTGTGTGTTGTTTGGGGGTAGGTCCTACATGCCTTCAGGAGAAAGAACCACAGAGAGCTGGAATAGTGTTGTAGACTGTCCACCTCAGGTGTTCCTGTTTGACCTAGAGTTTGGCTGCTGTTCTGCTCACACTTTACCTGAGCTTAGTGATGGACAGTCTTTCCATTTGGCCCTTGCCAGAGAAGACTGTGTCTACTTTATTGGAGGCCACTCACTGGCCTCAGACTCACGTCCACCTCGTCTGTTTTGCCTGCGTGTTGAGCTTTTGCAAGGCAGCCCCTTGCTTTCTTGTGAAACCTTAGACAATGGTTTGTCCATCTCTAGTGCCATCTTTACCCGTACAGGACCCGCTCATAGATATATCATCTTAGGTGGCTATCAGTCAGACTCCCAAAAGAGGATGGAGTGCACTGCTGTGATTCTAGATGAGAAAGGGGTCCACTTTGAGCCCTTGGAAGCACCCAAGTGGACCCCAGATATCATCCATAGTCGCACTTGGTTCGGTGGCAGTTCTGGGGAGGGAAGCATCCTGTTAGCTGTGCCTACAGAGGGAAGGCCATCCCAACAAGATATGCATTACTTCTACCAGGTGAACTTCCAAACAGAGGGAGAAACCACAGAGGAAGAAAGAACCCTTGGCTGCAGCCAGGAATCAACAGATTATGATGACTCCACTCCTCTTGAGGATTCTGAGGAGCTCTACTTTGGCCGTGAGCCACATGAGCTGGATGACAGTGATGGAGAAGGGGACGCTTACAATGAAGAGGATGAAGAAGATGAATCACAAACCGGTTACTGGATCAAATGCTGCCTCAGCTGTCAGTTGGATCCCAATACATGGGAGCCATACTACTCCACAGAATTGCACCGGCCAGCCATGATTTTTTGCTCAAGAGGGGAAGGGGGGCACTGGGTGCATGCCCAGTGCATGGAGCTGTCTGAGACACTGCTGCTCAAACTCTCTCAGGGCAGCAAGAAGTATTTCTGCTTGGACCATGGAGGTTTGCCCTACCAGGAGATGACCCCACCTCGACACATCTTACCCCTGAAGCGCATCTCCATGAAAGCTAAAGACAGAAAAAGACCTCTGACAATCAAGATGTCCCCCGCCAAGAAAAGCTTTTTCAGAAGGCTGTTCGATTAACTCAGGTTTTCATGTGATGTGTGTAGATGGCAAATCTACATGTATGCTTAGGATGTTTGTTCCACCCTAACAGTAATCTAATTAACCGACCATGATATTGAGGAAACCACTCATCCAAACAACCTTAAACTGCTCACTGAACTTAATCAGGTCACAAGCCAAGATTGCAGTAGGTTATATGGATGGTTATTGAACTGACAGCTATTCATACAAATGATTTATTTTTGAGTTAAATAATCAAAATAAGTTGTGATATGCTGACCTGTAATCCAACAGTTTCTAAAAAATTGCAACCTGCTTTTCATTGCTGAATGTTTCTGTTTTGATTTCACATTGTGTTTAAAAAGATGCAGGATTTGGATCATTGTTTACAATTTTGTTTTTTATCAGCTGTGAAAAAGTTCACATTTTGAGTGATGGGGGGGTGCTTTATTCTTTATACAATAAAACAAATAAATAAAATGTGTGAGCTTCACAATGGTGGTTTATTATTTTCAAAAGATATACTCTAATTAGCCTATCAGGTTTTTTTAATCAGTTGTATCAATCCATGAAGCAATCACCTGACCCCCTCATTATCAGCAGATTTTATTTTCTATAATAACTTTAGCATGTTTAATGAAGGCATGCAAAATTTTAACTTCATGCTATGAAATTTTTTCAGTTACAGGCAGTCAAGGTACATAGGTGTGGGTCTAAAAAATACACTATTTAATCATTTTTTAAATTATTGCATCATTTTTGAACCCTTGTAACCTGAGTTATTAGAGGTTATAATAAAATTTATGACTGAAAAATACATTCAGCCTCTGTTAAAAACTGCAATCAAACAGATTTTGCACCCACCGTTAGCAGAGCTGCAGAAATTTAAAGTTTATAATGTAGAGTAACAGAGCCTTGTAAGTGCATTTTGGGTAAATGTTTAAGGACTATATTACCATATAGCACATGAAAGGGCTTCTTTTTAAATATATGTTGATATCAAGCTCATCATTTAGTTATGACTTTTTCTTCGTTTAAATGATTTTCTAATATAGTCACATTTTAGCACTCACTAATGTAGCTCATGGCTTTTAAATGAAGAACCAGAATCTTTGTTATAATAGCTTCCGCCTATCACAGCGATCAAACAACTTTAATATCTTAAGAAGTTTTTCAAAAATCCATTGAGGGTGTGGAAGGGCATCCAGAGGGTCTTTTGCTCAATGGGGATGCTACACTGAACACAACAATTGGATTCTCCTCTTCAAAGTTTAGTAAAAAGGGGCACGCCATCTTATAACAAAAGGAAATTGTCACAAATTGCATTCATCAGTCCTGAGATTATGATCATCTGTGCCTTTCTGCATGCTCAAAGGATTTTGAAGAACTTCTTTAGGACCTGAAGTTGTTTTGTTAATGTGATCTGTTAACAGTGTAGTACATATACAGAATATTTAAAGATCGATGTTTCTCTATTTTAAAGCCATAAGCTTGATTTGGTTGCATGTTTGAACAGAGCTTGACTGTAGAAAAGTTACTCTACAAGTTATTACCTGTAAACCACTGCAAACTGTTTTCCAGAAATATTCTATATGGAATGACCCAATGATATATGAGTTTCATACATATTTTGGCATTCCGTTGGAATATACTAAAAAGGTTGTTAAATTTACACTAATTCTGGTTTTCAGGGTGAAATATAACTGAATTGATTTTACAGTTATATGAACAATATAATATGCATTCTGTAGCACTGTAGACAGTGAATTTTTTTTTAAATCAACCATATTTCTATAGGGCTTCCATATTCTTTGTATGTAAGTCTGCATTTAGTTTGGGGGTTTTGTATGCATATTCTAACAGTTCATTGTTATTTTGCATTCAAAGTCTTTGCACCTGAATTCTGTGCTACTGATGAAATTAAAAATTAAAATAAAAAAACAAGAAATCCAAATCAAAAATTTTCTTTATTTATTTTTTGATTAAAACAGAGACAGAAAGTACAAATTTCACAAAAGTAACTTATGAAAAGGATGATAAGTTTTCTGATTCATTGACAATAAAGAAAAAAATATATAGATACAGCATGTTTGAAAGTAGTGGTAGGTAGTGGAACTTTAGTGTGATATTTTACCAGTATGCAAAATAAATGAGTAGAAAAAGTGTTGTGCGGTCCCAGTAAACTGTATATTTAGTCTATGTAAGTGAGCCCAAAATGAGGAAATACACTGTGAAACATGACAAAAGTAGAATTTTGTGACTCATCCATCATCCATTACTTTGGAAATGCAATTCATTATGCCAAAAACAAATATGAGACAAGATGCAATATAATGCACTCCAAAACATGGCGTTACTGTAAGACTGTGACAAGTATCTAATGAAATGTGAATATTTCATAGCTGTCATATGGTTAAACTTATGACAGTAAAACAAAATCAAACATTCAATCAAGTAAGAAAACAAAATTGCCTGTCACCATTCAAAATGGCAAGGGTGGAAAAAGACAATATAATCAATCAATCAAACAAATAAAGTTGCCAACAATTCGGTTTACATCAGGTCTCTCTGATTCCCACCCATCCCTCTCCCCTGACGACTGAAGCAGTGAAGATATATCAGCTGGGAAACAGAGCAAGGTTATACACAGAACTTAAGAAAAATCCCTGCCTGCTAGAGAGTCCGTGGAGTATTAGGCATCATAATGGACCATACTGTATTTTTATGATATCAACAAAAAGGTCAGTATATGTTTTATTTTATGAGAAGAATTCAAATAAGTATCATCTATCCTCCACTGTGCAAAAACTAAATGAGATAAAAATTGGTTCAAAGTGACCTGGCATCTATTCTGCCCCACAGGGATCCCACGATAAAGCACTAAAGTAATCTTTTTCAGAGGGCACTCATGAAACAAAGAACATTTGGGTCTCTGTGATTGCATTTTGCTCCAGCTAAAATGATATATTAATACAGTGGCCACAAATGTGGTCTTTTTAACACAATTTCTCTCTATGACTTACAGCGCTTTCATCTGTTTCCATAAATATCCTCTCTATATAAATGCATAAACGTGTCATATCCTTGCAATACAATAAAATGCACCATTTGTCACAGATGGTGTAGATTTAAAAAGCAAAAAAAAGGGGAAAGGAGTGAGAAAAAAACATGTTGCCTTGACTGTCACATCTTTGCAGTGTAGTAAATGACAGTTAACAAAGTAAATTAAAGTCAAATAAATGTTTAAAGCAAGTAAAACAAACATTAAAGACATAAAACAAAGCACTGTTTTCCATAGAATTCTCTCCATTTATGAGTTCAAGTGCAAAACACTGGCTATTCAAGCAAAATCTTTTTGTAATATCTAGCAATACCCGAGTACCTGGGTACCTGAAATGGAGCAGAGTACTTAAAAAAAAAATCAGTAAAGCATACTGAGACTGACTTCATTTTACTATTCTCAACATCAATCAAGCAGTCTAGAAAGTCAGAATACAAAATGCAGAGGTAACAGACCATGGCATAACTCTCCTGAAATCAATCAAATATTAATACTTAAGGAAAAATCAAAACTCAGGAACTTCCAAAGACATGTCGTCATCATCCTGGACCTCTACTGGGTCAATGGTAGCCTGTAGAGCCTTGGCAGAGTCCTTGTGAGCTTCCATAAACTTCTGCAGGTACTTGGAGGTGTAAAGCCAGTGGTGTTTCAGCACATCCTCTAGTTCAAAGGCCTTAGACTGACGTGCATTCATTTTGCGGAAACGCCTGAACAGCTTGTTTGCTGACTCATTTCCCTCGCTGGCCCAGGCTCCTATAGATCCATCCCTCTCTATAATTTCAGGTACGTGGGCCAGAGTCTTGTGCAGATAATTGGTTATCTTTCCATTGTACCTATATTTGAAGGTAGAGGAGAGGAGGTCAGCAAAGTGCTGGGAGTTAAAACTGTAGCGGCACAGCAGATCAGGGCATTCCTTGGCTGGGCAGGTGGCACGCCACACAGGCTTCATCTGGAGGTAGAGCCTCACAAGCTCCCTCAGGGCCTCCCTTCTCTCTTCTGAGGGCACCAGCTCGCACACCACCTCCACAGCCTCCTGGGTCATTAATCTGCGAGCATAGTTTCCATTCATCCTCATTACTGGTTTAAGCTTCATCTTCTTCCTCAGCTGTTTATCTAGGGCTGCCCTCCAGCTGCGCCGTTCCTCCCGGCTGGGGTTGGCCCTTTTGTACACTTCTCCAATCTCATCCTGGAAGATTTTGTAGAATTCAGTAGCATTGCCGATGTCACAGTGCAATGCATCCAGCGTGGGCTGCGTCTCCATGAAGGGCTTTGCAGACACCCCTTTGACTCTGTCACGCAGCTCATCTACGGACTCAGAAAAGGGGTTGGTTCTCCATATTTCATAGCGTTCTAGGTTCTCTTCATGATTGCGGGTGATGGAGTGCAGCACCATGTTTTGAGAGGCATCAGCACGACTGGAGTCACATAGAGTGCAGATGTATGTGGACCCAGAGGCCTCCAGCCCCTCCATCTCACGGACCATCTTCTCATCATATCCCGTGCCTCTGAAGTGGAAGCGAAAGGAGCGAGGCAGACCACCAATGGACAAGATAAGCCTGCTTTCTTTCATTGCATTACGCTCTGCAACTATGGGCCCCAGGACAGCTGTGAGTGTCTCATGATCTGACTCATCCACAAACATCAGGCAGAGAGGCTTACAGGACAGTTCTGAATTTGGCTTTGGCTCAGTGAAAATGGTAACCTCCTCCACCTCATCTTCTGCCAGGACAGAGACAGACATAATAGTGAAAGAAAAACGAACAGCCTTCTCAGGAATAACTGGTCCTCCACCATGCTTCTCACTGACATCACCCATGCCATCGCAACATTCTTTGATCATGACACTAAAACCTGACGTGCAGGCACTGTCTTCCATCCCACTGTCTCTCAGCCCCTCCACGATGTCCTCCTCCAGATCCTTTAAAGCAGACACCAGTGCCACATCATAGCGAAAGCGCCGAGTGATAGTGTCAGCTGGGGCGTCATCCACCGAGGAAGACCATCCAGAGAGCCCATTAATAATGCCGACATTACAGGATGGTGACACATTCTTGAGAGCTGGCTGCCATTCAAATTGGTGAAAACCAGGGAGAAGCTCCTTCTCTGCAGCTCGGAGAGTATGCAAGGGCTGGAAGATCTGGCGGCCGCTTGTGGCTTTGACAGTCCGATACATCTTATGATACTGGCTGCAGCTCAGGAATGTGTTGACCCGAATGGCCAGACAAACAGCAGGATTCAACCCAAAGCCTCTGCCTGCAGAGAGAGAAAATGAGAGGAGATAAAGTTTCAGAGAGAGACAGAAAGAGGCAAAGTCTCAGCATAAAAAGAAAGCAAGAGGAAAGGATTGACACATGAAGAGAATTATTTAATACCGAACCACAGAAGCCCATTTCTAGTGCTTTGAAAATACTGCAGTATCTAAAATTTCCTCATTTGATATCCCACTTTTGGAGTAATTTCTACAATGAGACAGAAAGCAGCACAAATTTCACACCCAAATGTGAATGCATCATTGTCAAAAGCCCACAAGCCGATGATTACAAAATCCAATATTTCCTAAATTTCAAATGTTATAAGGGGACAGAGGGTGAATCAGTGAAGCTGGCGATAGTGATGTATTGGCTGTAGATGAAAACAGACACCAGCTGCCTTCTATTCCCCAGAGAGGAGGATGGTGCTGTCTGTGTAATTTGCAGATACAAGAGCTGCTGATGTTGTTTTGATTCTAACAGCCCCTTCACAAGAGTTGTTATTGTGCATTAAAGGGAGTGTGAGAATGAGAGACTGACAGACAAGATGAGTGAAAGTGGGAGAAAATCAGGGAGGGGTTGGGTGTGTAGCAGCAGTGGTTCAATAGACAGAAATGGACAATAATTAAATGCTTTTCAATCAAAATCACAGAAAGCTTTCTTATGTCTCCTGAATAGTGGACTTTTCTTCATTGTTATTCATGTGAGAACTGTTTTCCTCAGGGGTAGGTGGAAATATTAATGAGCAAACACTATCATGATTTTCATTTGTTTGTATCCCCCTTTCTTTGCCATGGAGGGCTGTGTTGATTGAACATAAACCCTTATAATAGCCTCTTACCTTGCATCATGGCCTCTAGCTCATCTGCCTGCCGATGTTCATTCCCAGATCTCAGTGCAAGCAGGAACAGCGTCAAACACACAGACTTTAGGTCACCGCCTTCCTCCTTGTCTGCAAACACCTTCACCTGGTTCTTCAGATCCCTCAGCCGATGCTTCTGGGCACGACGGGTTAGCGAGAGCAAGTGCTGGCGTGGTCTTCCTCCTTTATTGGTTAGTAGGAAGTTATCAAGTTCAGACAAATTCTGGTTTTCATCATCCTTCAGCTCATGGCTCAGACAGTGAGCCTTGAATGAGTCCAGCCTCACTTGCTCTCTGCATCCATCACTGGGGCAGAGCAGAGGTAGGGAATGCAGGGCAGATGAAAATGTTTTGGCAGGTGGGGTGAGATTATCAGGTGTGCAGGGTGAGTTGCAAGCAGGGCAGTGAGGTCCTAGAACATGGGTAAGTTTTATAATGCAGCTACGGCAGAAGAGGTGCCCACAGGAGGATTGAACTGGATCAGAGAGCAGGTGGTCACACACTAGGCAGGTGAAACATGCAACAAAGTCCACAGGGAGCTTTTCAGAGAGCAGCTTGGTGCTCAGGTGATCTCTTTGGCAGTGTGTGATGTTTCTCACCCACTGCTCTCTCTGGATGCTGAACTTCTTCCAGGCCCTGAGAGCAGGACCATGACGGTCTCCAAATGGTCTCAAAACTCTCCTGTCACCAACAGCGATGGTATCGCCATCCCATCTGGTCCTTTTTGTCAGGCTCTGTGCTCTTGGAATGACTTTCCTCCTCTTCCTTCCAGTCCTCTGGAATGATGTTTTTCTGGGAGAGCAAAGGTGGCAGAGGGAAGAGTGAGGTTTCCACTCAGGGACTCTTGTTCTGGTGAAGCTGCAGACGCCCCCTCCTCGTATGGCAACCATCCAGCAGCGGTGGCAGAAGGAAAGGGGGTGGACAGATTCTGTATCCTCTGTCACATCCACTTTGAAGACTTTAAGGATGACTTCTGGCCAGCTTGTGAACTTGCAGCCCATTTTACGCAAGGCACACTTGCTCACCTCATCCATATCTCCATGAACGTCATGCACTGGTCCTTTGACTTTCCTCAGAACCATTCCACAGACACGGCACAAACCCCTGTAAAGAGTGAGAAAAAAATAGCATCAGAGTCTTAGAAAAAATTAATATCCGTCAAAACATCGTAATAGCATCATTCTCAGAGCGTAGCAATTTGATTACCTGAGGTGGTTCATGTGGGTTTCCATTTCCTGTAGCTTCACATCTACTCTCCTGCCAGGGCCCTCCACATTTTCCTTGCTTTTCCCCCCTAGGCACAATTTCATGACACTCCCTGGATCCACACCATGATCTATCTCTATATTTGGAGGTGCCGGAGGTGAAATCTCAGGCCGTGTTTCACTAGGCAGAGGGGCTTTCTCCATGGACTTCACCCTGAAGAGTTTGAACTTCCACTGAGAATACTCAGAGTGGGGATGGTGGAGCTCAGGCGGCATGGACGATCTGGGACCATCTGTCTCCAGGCTTTCTGCTGCCATAATGAGATGTAGAGCTTAGACCCTGGAGAGGAGAAGAGACCAGATCACAGGATAAGTGGTTATGATAAAAATAAAACTGAATAATGATGTGGGATTTTAAAAGCAGAAATAAATTCATAATTAAGAAATACGAGAAACACAAGAAACTGAAGTAATGGCAAAGGCTTGTTATTATATAGGTGAGGAGAGGAGAGGAGAGGAGAGGAGAGGAGAGGAGAGGAGAGGAGAGGAGAGGAGAGGAGAGGAGAGGAGAGATCATTTGATACACTACAAAAGCATGAAAAAAATTCCAGCTGTCTATAACATAAGATAATAGATATGGAGAAGAGGTTTGAAGGTTAAAAATCCTCATGGGGGCGGCCGAGCCAATAGTGTCTTCTCTGTGTTGAGACCATGACACAATCAAAACCCTTTACTTGATTCCTGTTGAATTTATATTCATAGTAGTCTGAAATTCACACTGAATGGAGAATAGCAAGCCTTGACCTAGACTGCTGTATTATACCATAAGTGGCATTCAGATCTTATATAAAATGCATGAGACAAGCACTGGGGGATCAATACAACACCAAAATCTTCATTTCAGTCATCTTCAAGCCCATCACTCAGTAAACCACTGTGTCTTTTTTTTTTTTCTTTGACACAGCAAGTTTGCTAAATGGGAAACCTTATCCATACAAGGTTGTCAGTCTTTTATATTAGTCGTTTTCTTGGCTGGAAGGAGAACTGGAGCCCTGAGAGGCTCTAACTGGCACTTTTAATGCAAGGAAAAATCGGAGGCACAGCAAACTTACTACATATTACATAGATATTGACCAAACCAAATGGAAAAGAAGACAAGAAACCATCATATTGAATAAACATCATAAAGAATTATTCCAAACATAAGATCGTTCGGTTTCAGCAGCCAAATGCTCCTATTATACCACACAGCACAGGTAAGATCAATGATACTGCCACGCTGATGGGTCTTATTCCATCTCCTCCCATACTATCTAGGTTCTATTACCAATTCTGACAATAAAGCAAACAATCTCAGAAACTAATAGTTCAGTCTTAGGCTCTTACCATTTCACACCTACAGCATACACACTCTTGAATCTTCTGTCTCTCCATCTTTCAGTGATCTCACTACCTCCCTTGGAGGCTCAAATCTGTCAGTCTCGTTCATTTCTCAACTTTCTGTATGTACTTCACATGCTGAACTCCCCTTTGAGACAAACAGCTGAGCCTGTGCACATGTGTGTCAGCTGGGCGCTTACCTTGTTTTTCAGTCTCAGCTGGCGTCAACTCCCTTGGGGGCCCTCTCTCTGCATGGGAGCACAAGGAAAGCCCTGGAGTCAAGCCCTTACACACAACATATATTGTATATGTTTGACCCTGTTGCAGCTTGAAGCTTCTGTTACCAGGAGTTGTGGCTCCATAAAGTGGGAATGCTCCTGTCTGCCTCATTGTGCCTCATATTTATACCCATCCTTTGGTGGAATCCCAACAGTCAACCCCTGCCACCTGATCGAGGCAGCAGAGAAAAAAAAGAAAAACAAGGTCAACCCCAAAGAACAGTTGTAACATGTGCATGCTCAGAATCCAACAGCAAACCCCCACAACAAACAACTTTTTACCACACCACATTCATCCACACTGTGTATGTCTAGCTGTCTTCATCCAGGTGGCTTCACTGTGACAGAAAGAGTGATAATGTTAAACTTGTGAAAAGGCTTGTAGCACAGAGGCCTAGCAGATCATAGGATAAGTGGTCAAGATAAAAAACAAAACTGAATAATGATGTTGTGGCATTTTAGAAGCAGAAATAATTTAATAATTAAGAAACATAAGAAACTGTAGTAATGACAAAGGCTTGTTATTAGAATCTTTATTCTAATCATCGTTTTCTTTCTTCTTTTTTTTGTCCCCACACTGAAGCAGCACATTTCATTCATCTCTTCAAATATTTTGTGTCTGACACCATTCAAAATGAGTTTTAATTAGACGGCATCATTTGATGTAATTTCTCAGCAGGTATGGGGAGTATTTGCCCAAGATCATTCTTGTTTGTAATTATCCAGGGGATTAATCTGGTGTATTCACCACAGGAGCCCGTTGCTGTTGCATTGGCTTTGCCAGCCAAGTCATTAGATACACAGTCAGTGAGCACCAAACAACAGTTGGGTCTCTCCCACTCTTGTCAGCTTAACAGGGGAGCAGGATGAATACTGGCAGGCTTTGCAGCTTATATTTGGTGCATATGGCCAAGTGTGACCTCAGAGAGCAGTAGCAGTCTTTGTTCGTCTGTGTCTTTCTTTCTGTTTGACGAGTACACCTATTTACAGCAAATACTGAGGGGCAAATGCACAGACTGAAGTTGGTGACAAAAGTGCTGTTTTCTAGGCCTCTTCATATCCATCAGATGCAGCTGAGAGATCTGAGGTGCACAATGCTTGATTCATTACATATCCAAGAACAAGCAAATGATGGATTGTAGCAAGATGTTCCAGACCTATTTATAGTTGATATTTAGATTTATGATAGCCAAGTAGCCACATGTTTCCAAGGTAAACGCCACACCTAGAGCTGTGGCAGACAGGGAGAGAGCTGCAGATGTCTGCCTGACAAACAAGCAGTCACCCCCTGAGACCCTCATCTCTCTACGCCTGCTAATTGACTTGTTATTGATCAACTCAAAGACAGTCTGATTTATGAGGAAGAGGACTTGTGGAGACAGCCACCTGGCATGGAACGGAGTGTTATGAATGTGAGGAGCAAACCCTGGGAGACAAGAGGCTGCAGTTTAGGAGGACATACAGGAGTTTGCAATGCACCACTGAATTGACACCTTGCACTTGAAGGGTGTGTTTTTTTTCTAAAATGTAAACCCCAAACAACAGCCTAAACCTCAGTTTTGTGTGTGTGTGTGTGTGTGTGTGTGTGTGTGTGTGTGTGTGTGTGTGTGTGTGTGTGTGTGTGTGTGAGAGATAAAGCAGGTGTGTGCTGATAGAAGGATGAGTAGACATATGGTTGGGCCACTACATATATTTGGGAGAAGGAGAGGTGGTGAGGGAAGAGGGGTGGGAAGGGCTGTGTGTCTGTGTTTGCGAGTTTGCTCTGGTATTTGGGGATTATGCCGAAGAACAGTCCAAATAAATACAAAGTACTTCCTACTAAGAAACTTCAGAATTATCAGAATCATTACTTATGGATCTGTGTGTGTATAAAGCACAAGAACACACAGAGAAGTAGAAGGACAAAAGAACAAGAGAGAAAGTATACTAGGTGAAAGACGGAGAAGGGGGATATAGTAGTGATCTTGTGTAAAGGAGCTGCACAGGATAACAGGCTTAGCTCAGAATGGAGAACACAAAAGGGCTTAGGGCTGATTGCATGCTGTGACAAGGAAAGGGGGAAAGAGATCAAGCCTTCCAGGAGAACTATGTAAGCCAAAGGTCCAAAAAAGATCCCCTGACAGCCCAGGCCACATAGCAGCTTAAAGAAAAGTGTCAATAGCAAAGATGGACAATGAATGAATTCCAGAGAAGCACTGGTAGCCTATCTTCCTCACAGGGAATAAAATGTCAGCAATGTCCACATTTGAATAGACTAAACCAGAATTACTGCAAGATATTTCAAAATGTCATGAAGAATGTGGGATTGTATCCCAGGTAAAGGGGCATTTCACTCTCATATCCCCACAGTGTTAAGCAATATTAAGCGTTTAGTATGCAAATTCATGACTGAAATTTCAAAGCACGTTCAACAACATCTTCAACTTCTCCAACCCAATTCTCAGTGAGTCACCTCCTACTGTCCACTTCTTTCATCCCTCATCCAGAGACATGATTGGGTAGATTAATACTCAAAGAGGTAGACTTCAGTGCAGTGTGATTCATCAAAGCTACCTGCCAGAACAAACCCTTTACCCCACTACTCATATTCCCCCTCATTCATCTCCCCTGTCTCTCCCACTCAATGTCTTGTTTTCCTCTGCTCGGCCCTCTCTTTTCAGGTTTTGTTAATAATCAAATATGTGATTGTTCTAGTGAGGTGATTAATTAGTCCCCACCCTTCCTCTGTTCTACAGGTTAGCATGCTTGCAATCACAGAGTGACAGTCATCTGAGTGATGTATCTCAAGGCCTTGTGTGACCTCATATTACTCGCCTGCATTTGTTGTTGGCTCATCCTGACTGCTGGAGCTTTAAGAGAGAGCAGAGATGCACAACAACATCACAGCTTCTACAAATAACATCCCCCACAAGCTGCTGACAGCCTGACACCCCAATATCTTCCATGTCCAGCTCTCCAAATATTCATTTTATTGGATAGTTTAGTCTTGGGACCATATTAGTTCATTCCAAGTCTTGCAGTACCCTGAGGCACTGCAGAGTTATTTTGGTTTTGGACCAGTTCCATTCATCTCTTTTGTTCTGGTAAGTAAAAACAATGGGAAGAAGAACTTAAGCTGCAGCAACTGAAAGTCACATTTAAGAACCCTTTTTTTAAAAGAAAAAAAGCAATCCTATTACTAATGCAATATAGGGTAGAGAGAGGTCAATAACATACAGAGATTGCAGTGTGAACAGAGCATAGCCCTCTGAAAAGTGAGACCTGAGTAGACAATCCAGATGGATGTTGATCCACTTGCAGAAAATCAACAGAAACCCTAAGCCAGATTCAGAAGTACTAGAGAATAGCAGAAAATCAAGACCAGTACCTTTAATCAGAATAACAATGCTCTTTAATTCTTTGTTAATTAAATGTAGATTTCCCTGATTGAAGAGCAGTCCTGCTGATGCCAGGGGACCACCAGTCACATAAATATCCACTCACTGAATTTGTCTCGTGTTTAACCATGCATTAGTTCTCTTTTCCCAAACTGTCTGGTGCTGGTTTACACAGAAGGTCTGTCAGCTGAAGGATAGTATCTCGCAAACAATTCCTCAAGATTTCAAACGTTCAGCTCAAAGGGAGGATTTCTTGGCAAATTGTTAAACACCTTCATAAGTGGGTTACATCCGCACACTTTTTAAAAGAAATGAGAGTAATGGTGAATTCTCTGCTCTAAATTTCACACTGCTTCTCACTTTACTGGTCATTCTCCCTGTTTCTCTTCCTCACTCCCTCCCTCAGTCCCCCTACATCAATGTAATGAGCAAATCATGGCCACTAGGGAGAGATGTAGGGAGAAAAATTGGACCCATTATGTGTCAAACTGTGTGAAAAGAGCAGCAATGTTGTCTGTCAACTCTAACCCCCAACTGTCCCCAGTCTTAACTTCCAACCAAACACAAAGAGGTCTTTTCCCACACGTAGATCTGCTTATTATTTCCCTGTCTTTTAACTAAAAAGTCCATTATAGGAAATGCCAGGACAGCCATGCCCTTTTCTCCACTAGCTCTGGCAGAGCTCAGACAAGGAAACAATGGACACAGTAACACGCGCTGATTCAGGGCTGATTTAGAGTGACTGGCCTTAAACCTGACTTCTAGAGTACAGTAATTATAGGAGTTGAAGGGAGGGGCCGTTAAAGATGCTGTGGTTAGGTGGGTGCATGTGTAGGGAGGCTGTTGTCATTTGGCAGCCAGTCCAGTTGGAGAGAGAAATTACTATTGGAGCCAGAGCCTGGGTGGTGGAACATTTATCAAACAGTCATCAGAATGATTCACATGATCCAGCAGGGAGCCATTATTTCACTAGTCCAGTCTCTCAAAGCAACCTACTAGTGGCAAGGATGATGACAGCTATGCGCTTTATAGGCACAGGAACAGACATATACAGTAATTGTTTGAGAACAATAGTTTGGAAAGTCCTATCTATTTTCAAAGAGTCATATGTAGTTTGAGAATTGGACTACACTGAGAAAAAAACTGAGCTGTTAAGCCCAACTCAGGGGCCATATGGCATTTCACTGTAGCAGAACACAGAGATGCCTCAGGAAGGGACTGACAAACATGTGGTCCCTGTAGTTGCAGGGGAGAGTAACTAGCACTGAATACATAAAGATCACAAATAAACAGACCGTCCACCTGCTCAGCAACTGTTTTGGGACCCGGTAGAAGGTACTGATACAGTTTTGCATTTGCTGGCCTGGCAGGTACACGCAAGTATAACAATCTCTGCATAAGCAAATAAATTCCTAACTGAATTGGGAATAACAGAAAGAAGCAGGGCAGACCTCTGGAAGCCTCCTCATAATAAGGATGATAAAAATGCTATTCTTCTATTCATTTTCCCCTCACTCTTCCTTTACCCGCTTTCCCTTTTGGCTCCTGTGGGATGCACATCGTTGTAATATACACAGATTTTCATTTCGTCCTTTTTTGTGAAAGACCTGCAAGATAGACAGGGAGACAGAGAGCGATGGTGACTGTTTATTTAGTCAGATCATCTAACGTGTGTGGAATAGATTTGAGCTGAAGAAGAGGACGTCTACACAGTGGCAGCTGGCACCAAGAAATAATGCTAGATGATGACTGAATGAATTAATGAAGGATGCTGTCTGAGAACTTACTCCGCTATTCAAAAATATCTTTAACATGAAAGTCATACTCAACCTGCTGTGATAAAAACTGACAGTTTAAATGCCTATGAATAATCTTCATCACTGACAGGTGGAGTGTTACCTAATTGGTAGCACATCTATTATGGTGAAACATACTGAACATACATCCTCAATTCCCAAAAGGTTGAGATGCTGTGTAAAATGAAAAAAAAAAAACAGAAAGCAATGATTTTATGAAAACCTAGATTTTTTTTAACACTAGAGTATAGAAAATCTTTAAACAGAGAAAATGTATCATTTCAAGAAAAAAAAAATAAGGTCATTTTGAATTTAATGCCAACAACACCCCAGGGGATGTGTTTGAATCCCTACTCCAAATCCACAAAACACATGTGGGAAAACTCCCACATACCCTCGAATATCCTGGAGAAGATAAAGAGCTTCATCTCTGGTGTGCACCATCTGGTTGTTGGGTTACTGCCACGTCAGGCATTGGCCACCTGTATAGAAACTCTGTATAGCAGTGGAGAAACGGAAAATGGTCTACTGATGATCAGTGTCCCCAGCCTCCCTTGGAATGTTGTTGAAGTTGTGCTGGAGGTGGGAGTTGAAAAAGTAGTTTCACTGACATTTGGACATGCCAAGCCTATCTAGCATCCTCCCCCCACCACCAATATTTATGTTTCAGTACTGAAATGCACTGATGCCATTTTTTGTTTGCTTTGGTCTCAGTATTGAAATCGGTACTGCAAAAGGAATTTTGATTTTTGAATTTGAGGGTTTGTCATAGAGCAATCCAGTGGAAATATGTTATTCAGTGTACACATTGCCTCACCAGTCACAATTGTGACCGAGCATAAAGTACACTTTTAAATTTTCAAACAAATAATGACTGATTATTTCAAAGGGTTACTAATGGCACATGATTTGGATATTTTTTTGTTTGGGAAAAATTCTGGATTAAACGGGTTAATAGCACACCATTGTGAGGTTAAAAGGAAAGTTCGTGAAAGCTTTTCTTTTCTATCTTTTTTTTTGTTGTTGTTCCATATAGTTCATAAAAATCCACAAGGTCTAAAGAGAGAATGAGTTATTGTCTGTTGTCTATATTATCATTATCACCTGCCTTTTAGATTAGAAATTCTTTTTGCAAAGATTCAACAAGGTTTCTATGTCTTCTTCTGCCTCTTTTACCACCTCATGCCATTCATTGTCATTGTGAAAAGGTGTGTGACTCCCAAGTAGAGCAGGGCCCATTATCGTAAATAGGCCAATAAGTAACTTCACACAACGTGTCCTGGAGGCTGATAGAATACAGAGTGCGCAGGCATATAGAGTGTGCAAGCTCACTCTATATGCAAAGCAGAAACACACTGTTAAAGAAACTGGAGCCAAGTGATTATATTTGTAATTTAATTTCCTTGGTCACATAGAGATAAGGGAAGAGAGAGGATACAGCTGGCCAGGGATGAATAGAGTGACGAGAATGTGACTACAGCTTTATTGTCTAGACTGAGATGTCCAAGACGACACCACTTACGAACAAGGGTACTGCTGGGCAAATTTGGTAAATGCACAGACACTGACAAGTCTAAACTCAAAGACGCAAAAGTTAGAGGCAGAGACAGCAGAAAGAGTTTGACAATGCAAAAAAATAAATAAATACCTTGCACTCAAATTCAGTGAATAAATGTGAGCACAGAATGATCAAGAAACCCCTCTTTCCCTAATCCAAGCTCTGTCTGTGTGTTTGTCTTCTTGTAACCACCAAGGTGGTCTTGGCCAGTCAATCACAAAGAGCAATGGCTCATTGCAGATTCTGCAGGCAAGACGAACTGAGCGCCTGCAAAAAAAAATAACTGAAGGACACAAGGTGCACTCTCATGCACTCTCTCTATTTCTCCCTCCCACTCTCTCTCTGCTTTTCTCTAAGACTGTAGGACTGCAGACATCACATTTCCTGACTTTTGTATTTTCAAAGACTGTCCACTTATACTGATGACAATGCAGTAGAAGGCACAGTGCTGCAGTGGTCAAACTCAGATTTAGGGCTATACCAAGAGCTGGTGGTGAGGGATGAAGAGAAAGGTGCAAAGTTCATTCAAACCTGACACTGCACGGCATGGTACAGAATGCAAGGACAGTGTGAAACTAGTTTGTGACATCTCAAATCCTCTCTCCCCCTTTGTTCTCTCCTCCTCTGATCTTTATGTCTGTTTCTCCCAGCTGTCTTGTCTTTTTTGCGTATTTCCTCAGTGTCTTCACTTTGAACCCACCAGCATTAACCTGTCAGGAAAGTTACAAATGTTCTGAGTGAATTATGCAAACCACAGAGAAATAAAGCTGCAAAAAAGCGTGGAGTCCTCGCTTTATTTCATAATTCATCACACTCCCAAATCGAGCCAAATAAAACTTGACTTTTTAAGTAGTCCGGCACATTCTGGCTCAAAACCCTGTGAAATATGCTCGAGAATATTAATCACACTTTGTATACCTCGCAAATCAAACTCAAACACACACAAACACACACACACACACACATATATGCAGACATGCACAGACTTTTTGTGATTACATTACTCATCAAATGAAAGCAGTGTTTCCCCCATTCCACTGGAATTCAGTGCAAAAGTCAAACCAATAGATGTTACACCAGCACCACCAAAAGGTGCAAGAGAAAACAACAGTTTTCGGCACTTTTTCTTTCCCTGCAAAATACAAAACTTATAGCTCTGAAAAGCAGATTAAGAATGCTTCGTCTTGGCTCTCTGTGAGGTTATTTATTTATTTCAGTGAACACAAGCAGAGACACAGAGGAGCATGGAGAAACACATACTTTATACTTGGGATTGGCATTGTGGCGGTGCAGCATAATTAGTAGGACATGGCTGTTTAATTGGACTCTAATTGATATGAAGAGCAGCAGTTTAGCCCAGGTTATGTTGTACACATGCTGCCAGCCGCAGGCAGGAAACACTCAATCTTGGTGCCATCTTCTGATTGATGTCTCTATAGCAAATGCCCTTCAACAATCAGCACCTACAATCTTTCTGTGACTATCTGGCCACCTGTCTATCTGTGTGTAACATCTTCTGCCATTCATCTGTCATTTCTTACTTTGTGCCTAACTGTCTCACTATCTCTTTCTTTCTATCTCCATATTGATTTGTTCTGCCTTTCTCTGAAGGCATTCTCAACCTTTAGTCCGATACTTTCAGGGGGGTGAAAGAGCAGCATTTGTAGTGGTGGAAGGTGAAAAGGGTAGGGTTTGTTTATGAGACACTGGCAGCCATAAAAATCCTCTTTCAAGTGCCTAGACAGCGCCTACTGGGGGAAATATAAGCAATTTAAGGTTAAAAGGAAATCAATTTTAGAAGTGCTTTTATTTACGAAGAAAAGTGGGTTACCAACTCTCTCATTTTAACAAATAAGACTTAAAAACATTTCTTTCAATTGAGAAGAAAATGACGGTTATCGTGTAGAGACGCAAAGCTGGATGCAAGAGGTCACGGCGTATTGAAATAACTCGATGTTTGAATGGCGAAGCTCTTTAGAGCAATTCTGTTCATGGATCACATGCTGATGCAACATGACCTTCAAGGACATTCCCCTCATTTGCACAGCAATTAAGCACTACCCTGTTGGTAAATTGAAAAAGAGACAAAAATCCTCTGTGGATTTAATAACAAACTCATTACCAGGGCCCAACAGGGTGGAACTGCCTTTTAATTAGAGCAACACCTGATTAACGCCCAATTAACAAACCCAGAGCCACTTAATTCTACCCCACTTTGGCAGGTTGAGAACATAAACATGAGCAGTCCGGCATCTGAGTGCTTCCTGTTCTCTTGGGAAGGTGTGCAAGAAAGTAAATAACAACTTGGGAGACAGTTTGCTGTCTGGTGGTCCAAATGCTCTGTAGAGCTAGCAGCTGTATGCAAGGAATGCAAGAGTTTTTCAAAAAGGAAGCAGACGTGGGACTTGCAGGGAAGAACTCTGCTTCGCCGTACGTACGAGACCTGCAGGCTGGTGGGCAGCTGTCCAAACTAAGAACTGTATAGTGCTCAGATACTTTTCAAAAAGAAGAACGCTTTTTAAACATTTAGTTGCAGAAGGTTGCTCAGCCAGGAACAAAGCTGGAGTCTGCACATTATACTGTACCACAGGCAGACAGGCGAAACAAGTTTTGTTGAACAGATATAATACAAGTCAAAAGCTTGGATACACACCTAAATCTTTTTCTTTCTTTCTTTGAAACTCTTTTCTACAGTGCACACAGTAGTGACGGCTTTGCACACTATTTGCAGGATCTTAGCCTGCTCCAGAAGGTAGTCTGCTGGAATAATACTCTATTAACTCAAAGTATGCATTGTTGAAAGTTAATTGGCTGAATTTCTTCTGGTTTTGTTTTGTTGACATACATCAAATAGCACTATTCAGCTATTAATTTATATAATAGCAAGAACCACTCAACTGAGCAAAAAGAAACAATAGCACCTCTTTGCCTTAATATGTGACGTTAAGACAGTCCAGAAAACTTTTTGTTCCACTTGTAAAATCCACGGAGCGCTATAATGAAACTGGCTCTCGTGTGGATTTCCTTCAGTTAAGGAAGAACAAGATTCACCTCCATGATAGAGCAAACGCTCGTTAGAGCTACCGTCCTCAGAAATCAGCAGTTAATAGCACTCCAGATCAGGGCTCACATCAAAGGATCCAAGAGATCAAGTAGCAGACAAACCTCAGTATCAGCTGTTGGTAATGTAAAATTCAACTTCACATTCAAATTTCTTGCAAAGAAAGAAGAAGAAACCAGCTTGGGCTAAGAAACATGAACACTGGGTAACAATGGGATAGCTCCGTGTTTGTGTGTGTCCCACTGTGAAGTATGGAGGTGCTTTGTTTATGACAAACATAATTCCCAAAAATGTGGCAAGCTGTACATAAAACAAAACAGAATGTTTGCAACTAAATTAAAACCTGTGTTACCAAAAAAAAAAAGAAAAAACGTGTTAAACTGAGAAATTTTATTGATTTTTTTTGTTAGTTTTTTTGAGGATATTCAGAAAAAGGTGGGAAATGGGCAACACCAAAAAACAACAAAGAAACACACCTCACAACTAACAAAGAATGGATTTAAAGCAACAAAAAAACACATCTCAGAGTGTTTCAGAAGTTTAGGCGAGGAAGAGTTCACCGGTATTTGAAAGGTAGTGTGAGCAGATGTACCCCGCCTTTCGCCCCATGACAACTGGGACAGGCTGAAGCAGTTAAGACAATCAATAGAATGATTGGATGGGTGTTCCTTATTGTGAAATTGCAAAGAATTTGGGGAGGGGGCGTCCTCATCTACATTATATTGTACTGTTAAAAAGATTATCCAGAAAAGTCTCTGTGCTTAAGGGACATGGCTGAAAACCAGTGCTGAAGGGCCCTCAGGCTGCACTGCATTAAAAACAATGATGCAGACTGTAGTGGAATTTACTCTGCATCAAATATCCACACACCGTTTATCTCTGCATCAAAAAAATGCAAGTTAAAACTCCATGAAAATAAAAAAACATGTACAAACAGACCAAAACATTTTTGGAATGTGCAGATTTTTCACAATTTGTTCTGTGCTGTATATAATACAAATTTGGCTGACATTTCAACACATTTGCAAATATTCATCAATGACCTTTTTTTTTTTTTTTACATGAAAATTACAATTTGAAGCGTTACCTGGTCATCACAGTGGCATCAAGTAAGATATACTGCAGCGCCAATTAGAACATTGAGATTAAAGCACTAACTGAATGTCTTTAACCACATTTAAGTGGGAGCCTTTTACACCTGGACCTGTTCCTGTCTGAAGAGCAAACCTATCATTGGTCACACAGTCTACCAGTCAGTATATTTTTGGTCCTTAGTGTGATTTTATTTAGTTTCAGTCTGTGCTGGAAACATTAACAAGCCCTGCAGGAAGCTTCAGTTCTGCAGACTTCAGGATCCCTTCAATAAACAGTCACCTGAGTTTGTAAACTATATTCAATGTAAAGACATATATATCATTGGAGTCATGTTGCTTTTGGGGCTAAAAGGATGAGAATTGCCACTAAAAGAACGTTCAGCAGCCTTAAGTTGAGAGGAAATCCGCCATGAATCCATTGCCTTCTCTAAGTCAGGTAAGATGCTGGGCACAACAGCTTGTTCAATGATAAAGACGATCAACTCCACGACCAGCAGCAGGATCCAACCCAAAGCCCCGAGCCAATAGGAGGAGCCGAGACTGGAGAAGTCCTGACGGATTTCTTCACGGTGCTCATATGTGAAAAAAGACCAGCTCAGGAGGAAGAGAAAACCTGTAGACAGATGGGGAAAATAAGTCAACTCAAGGATTATTGCCATTACAAGAAAAAGTTATTAAGCTCAATTATTACATGCCTGGAGCTTTAGGAAATAGTTTGTATGATAATGAACTGCAATTCCAAAGAAAGTAAAGTCTCTCTGCACTGCCCTGCAGGGTGCATAAATGACTAGTACATGAAAGAACTTGTAGGTGAGAGCTTGACATGAACTATCTAAACCAAAAGGCTGTTTGGAGGGCGCTTGGAAATTAGTGTATTTTTGAAATTTCACTGGGAGAGAATGTGTAATATCTTAAAACTCCCAAAACAATAACAGTTTAATTATTAATAAATGGAAGCGCAAAACAAGCTTTGTTTACATGTGTGGCCCCGGCAAACTAATGTTTCGAATAGCATAAGAAATGGATGTCTGTTACATACCTGTGGGGGCCATGGTGAACAGTAGCAGGGTACTGGGGTAGAGTGCCTTTTGTGCCATGAGGAGAGCGCGAGTGTTTGAGTAGGAGCGCACTGTCTGAGATGTCCAGCAGAGGGCAAACACCAGACACAGAGCAGCAGTGCTCACAGCCATCAGGGAGGAGAGAATTCCAAATACCCTCTCTGCTTCCAGAGCTGAAGGACACAAAACACCAGACACATCCATTAGAATGGTTAACTAGCCTAATATTCAATTTCACAAATTCATTTCTACTACAAGCATGATACAAGCTACGCAATGTCACAACTACTGAAGGAAAAATGAACAATTATATTTCATCCTCAGATGTCCTTGCTAGAGCATTATCAGTGGGTGCACTTATGATTACATGTGTTTCTGACTGTTAAATTAGACATATTGTGCTGTTTCCCAGCTCTATACTTTTATTCTGGCACTCCACCAGAGTAATTGTGCATGCTTCACTGTTCAGTTAAATCCTTATTTATCTAATTCTGCCTGTTTTGCAGCACTTGAAGACTGCTTGGAAAAAAGGTAATAGCCTATTAGCTCTGGGCTCTTTAAAACATCCCATTCTTAAAAGGCTACTTTCTTCTGACTGGCCAAGTTCCACAAATTTGTCACAAGCCATATATACATTTTATCTAGAAATACCCCCAGGGGACACACGTGTGGGATGTACTAAAAAGGCACCTAAAGTTTTTTATCATGCTGTTGCTAAATGACTGTATTTCCCAGCACTACTGGTTGTCAAGTGAAGTGCATCAGTCGATTATAACACTACTACTAAAGTAGACGATTTGATGATCGAGGAGAACGTGTACAAACATTTACCAAGAAGGCCAAAGTCTCACAGGTTTTTGACTTGGCCATTTTATGCCTGAAGCAGATGTATAAATTATGTCATTAGCTAATGTTAATGATGAGCTGACATTATCTAATTATAAAAAACTATTGGAAACAAGTGTTCAATGATAACTTTTGCATATTTTTATGTTCTTATTTGAAAGTTTGTCAATATTTAATATAATTGGTTGTCATTTTAGTTTTAGAACAGAAACAGCATAACATGTCCCTTTAAGTCAATTTTTAGCATCTTCATTGCTAACCAAGCTGGCAGTTACACAAAAGTTGTTTTGATATATAAATATCCAACTATTGCAGTTAACAGCTTTCTATATTCTACATTTTTCTCTTTTTTACTAAATTAATAATTGTGTGGTACTTATTATATAACCTTAATATTGATCACTCATTCATTATAGTTTCTTCCTACCATGAGGAAAAGTTTTGATGTCAGAATTATTTCTTGTTTTTCTTATGTTTTTAATCTTTTCCAATTTATCCATCCATCTATTCTCTTCCGCTTATCCTGAACAAGCAAAACTACAAACACAGAAAGGCCCGGGCCAGGGTGGATTCAGACCCAGACCTTCTAGCTGTGAGGCAGCAGTGCTAAACACCAGGCAACTGTGCTTTTTCTATGCTGCCTTCAAGCAAAAACTATAAAAGACAACAAAATGGATTATAAGCTTCCTGCACATGTGTGTATGAGAGCAGAGGACTTACACCACATTTGATTAATTATTAAAATAAAATAAAATAAAATAAAATAAAATAAACAAGATTTGACTGGCAAAGCCTTGGTTTCAGCTCACCAAAGTTTCAGCACGTTCAATACAGAACACAGCTGTTACAAAGAATGCAATTCACCGGGACAGAAGCGAGCCTAAACTTGTTTACCGCTGCAGAGAAGCTCCTGTGTAACCCAGCATTTTGTCAAATCTCCCTTTTGATATTGATCCTCTCTTGAGAAAAAATAAATTCCCCTAAGGCTGAAGCAAGCAGAGGCAGTCTTATCAAAACAGCACAGCAAAGATGTGTTTAAGTCTCATTAAATATGCTGCCTTTCCTAACACATTTTATTCAAACCTTTAACCTAACCCAGAGCGAAAGCATAAGACTGATAAGAGATTTGTTGACTGCAGAAAGCTGTCTGAGAAGCTTTTCACTCACCGTTGATGGCAATGTCATCTTTATGATTTGTCTGGTCACTTTCAGTGGTGTTCCCCCTGTCCACAGTCCCCTGTCCTTCAGCCAGTAGGGTGTCCAGACTGCATAGCACACACAGAGACACCCTGTTAATCCCAAACAGGACTGTGAAAACCTGAAGCGACTGATCTGGTCTTCCAGCTCAAGAAACTTCATTTTGACAGCCTGAAAGAGACAGGGGCAAGGATAAACAAGAGTGTAATTAGAGTGTGCTGAAGTTCACCTACAAAGAGGGATAATCTGTCTTAAAAGTAACCTTGGCATTTAGATTATTTAAATGAGCTTTACAAATATGAAAGCGCTGACTTACCTTTGTTGTTGTTGAAGGAAAAAAGCTGTCAGAAACAAAGGTGTGAGGTTAAACTCTGATTTGAGTTTGTCTATAAATAGTGCAAAGAGTAAAAGAAGTGCTACTGTGCTGACACTACTGTACAAACACTTTCAGTGCTCTGACATACGATTTATTCTGCTCACGACCACAACTGATCAAACTTGCACTGCTCATTGTAACTCCGCCTCTGCTGCAGTGGAAACTCCCACCCGTCGGGGTGAAATTTCCCCGTGAATTCTCCACCGCGACTTGCCGAGCCCCTCTATAGAGAAACTGAAAGTTCTAGCAACGGCCATTCAATATTTGAGGAAGCTCAGTTTTTGTGGCTCAATAATAAGCACGACAGGTTTGAAAAGCTTGATCTAAAAGTCCCGTAACAGTTAAGAGATTATCTCTGACTGTAATAAACAAATCAGACCCCTGTCATGTAGAAACTGTGTATGTGTGTGTGTGGGGGGGGGTGTCGAGTTATTACGCATCATATGATTAAGGAAATCCCACTCTGTTGCATACAGTGGGCCACAATGTGTTGTCGGCCAATAGCGTCTTCAGCCTCAGATGTCGCCCCTGCTCGTCATATTACTCTCACCACCTTCACTTTCCTTTGTTGCAGTGGAACAGAAGCCACAGCCCACCCATGTGAGAAAAAAAAAGAAAAAAGAAAATGTCACACTGAAACTACCAAAGAGCACCTTTCCCATACAAAACAACATCCAAATGTGTAAAATATTCTCCTCAGCTAACCGCTATTTACTCTAAATAAATGACAGTCACGCAAAAACATAATAATTCATGTATTTATTCACGGATTAACTTTACAGCAAGTACAATTCAGTCTGATAAAATAAACCCCGTAAGACCAAAACAATAACAATTCACAATTCAGGAGATAAGAGACTTATAGTGTTTGATGTTAGAGCATGCTGCTGATTTTGGTTTTTACATTTGGCATTCACTTAGGAGTATCAGCAAATAAACCCAAATCTTGAAAAGTAGACAATCGAGCAGCTTAACAATAAGGCCTCAATATGTATACAGAAAAGTAATCCACCCTTTTCTTGACACCCGGGCCTCATTTTTCTTCACTTCTCTTTAACCTGGCCCTCTTCCATTTCATTCCTCAAAAAAAAAAAAACAGACATCAGAGCTGACCTTGTGGCAGGTGTTTGTGTCGAGCTTTTCGCCATAAACACAGGGAGGAAGAGGGATGCTTAAGTACTGCCTCTCGAAATTTGGCAGCTACATTCACGCTTGTTTAATCCTAAGCTTACTTTCTGGCTCTTTGCAGCAGGACCTTGAACACATCAAAAATTTCTGGGTCCTCCCCAGCAGACAGCTCTGGAGTGCTTTTCTCCAGCCAATCAGAGGAACGGATCTGATGCCTGAGAGTACCGATGAGTGAGTCCAGACTCTCTGCGGGCTTAGATGCTCGACAGTTTTCAGTGACCGGCGAGCCTATATCAGGAACAGGGCTATCCCTCTCCTTCAGCTCATCTGATGAATTGCTCTGGGTTAAGGATGTTGAATTGACAATAGCAGCGATGTCTGAATCTGCACTGTCCTTTTTTATCGACTTTTGGCTCTCCTCACTGGTTTGTTTGATGGAGTCGGGAACGGTCCTTTTTTCTTCAATTTCTTTTAAAGCCTGCCTAATTCGCTTAAAGCCTGAAAAAAAAACACACACACACATAAAACAGTGACAGAACAAGTCAGTAACTATTATCCAATCAAAACTTGTTTTAATATTTAAGGTTTCTTCCTGCTAAAAGGGGGTTTTTCCTTCCCACTATCGCCAAGTGCTTGCCAATAGAGGATTGTTTTGATTGTTGGGTTTTATCTGTAATTATTTGACACTACATTAATAAAATTGGATTGAATTGCTTGATAACTTGATATCAATAGATTTAGAATAGATAAAACAACTTAGCAACAATAATCGACCAACTGGAGGGATTCTCTCTGTTTTAAGATGATGAGACATTTATGAAACTTAGACAAGGGTGAAAAAGAATTGCTACATATTCAACCGAGGAAGTTATATACTTTAAAAATTAAAGCAAAAAATCTGCTGCTGGTAGATTTAAAAACAACTGAACCAATTATAGACTACTAAGCCTTTATTATACAGTTTTACAAGATATCAGCTGCCCAATGCTTAACTAAAGGATAACATTTTTAAAAAATCACCAAATTAGCTCATTAGAGACTCAGTCATCTTTTATTAGAAAGGTTAATATCAAACCAAGAACTTTCTGAATTCACTATCTCAGAAATACCCATCAGGGGAATGAATGAATTAAGATTTTTATCCTCATTTTTACAACTGTTGCGAATGTGCAGCAATTTTCATGTATTAAACTATTTCAATGTATGTAGAAGGATGAGCCTGAGGATGGATTTTCTGGGAAAATGTGACATTTACGCTCCCCCCAAAGTGCCTTACCTCAGTGCCTCTCTTCCACTACCCTACCAACATTACCCACAGGCAGAATGCAATAACAGCTAATGTTAGCTTAGAACTGGAGTCCACTAAAAGGAGCAGTTTTAAATACTTGGGTATGTTTATATTTTGTTAGTATTTTCTAATGGATCAGGTTTGGAGGTGTAGCATTCCTTAGAGGATGTCAATTAATGTGTCTAGTTCTCTGTAGTTAATTGTACCCAGCCTTTCTGTATAGTGTATATACAGTTAGGTTTTTGGACTAGACACATTTTTTCTGTACACCATCACAATCAAGATGTGCCTGGAGTGCAGACTTTTACCTTTATTTAAAAGGGGTTTAACAAAAGCAATTGGACAAAATAATACCATTTTAAATACGCAGACTGTTTTTAATACGTGGACGCAATGCTTGCGAGTCATTCCTTAAAAAGTCAGCCAGTGACTGCCTGAAGTCAAGAATCCATGGACATCACCAAATGCTGCATTTCCTTCTTTGAGATGCTCTGCCAGGCCTTTACTGCAGCAACCTTCATTTGCTGCTTGTTTGCTTGAACGCACTGGGAGCAACTTGGGGTTCAGTATCTTCCTCAAAGATACTTTGGCATGCAGACTGGAGAAGCCAGGGATCGAACCACCAACCTTCCAATTAGTAGATGACCCTGCTCTACCACAGCCACCTAAGCTTTCTGTGTCTTGAGAAACTCTTGGGCTGCTTTTGCTCTCGGTATGTTTTGGGTCATTATCTATTTGCACTGTGATGCTCCACCTAATCAGTTTTGCAAAAAAAACTATGTACTAAAAACTACAAAAGAAGAATCTTATTATCCGTTAACTAGTTTTGCAGAGGAGCTGAACTGCTGAGTGGAGAAAAAAGCCTAAGAGAGATTGTCAGTGCTGTTGGTACTGACCAAGGTGAAGGTGGTGCTGTTGGTCTGCAAAGACGATGCGGAACCACCCAGGCACGCAACAGGAGAATGCCTGGCCACAACTCAGCAGCACCTTATGCCTGAGGAAACACCTCCACAGAGACAATTCTTCCTCAAAAGAGGACTCTCGGAGATACTGCCAAAATAGAGAGACAGAAGTGACACGTCAAGCTTAAAGAAACTGTTTCAAAGGAATGAGGTGAGTGTGGCATTTATATACAAGCCATTTTAATTTGACTTTGGTCTCGTTACCTTCCTAAGGTCAGCCCAGACATATAATGTTGCAGGCCTGTCCAGATACGGGATCCCCAGACTGAGCAGTTCTCCAGTCAAGTAGCTGTGAGCAGCTTTCAGTCTGCGTCTGTTCTCAGGCAAAAATTCCTCACTGATCCACTCTACAACATGAGAATGCCAAGTGACAGTCGGCAAGTGTAAATTAAATGTTACAAGTCTTTCTGTAGCAGAACCCCCATGCTGTGCCTGTCATATCAGAGAAAGCCAAAATGGGAGGCTGATATTTCTTGAAAGCGTGGAAGGCGCAAGGAAGAACACTGGAATTCTTAAAATGCTTACATCAAAAATAATTTGCATTCATGAATATAAATCCAGCTGCACACAAACTGCTTGCTTTATGTAAAGAGTGTTGAATTGTTTTGTCCAAATTGCGCTGATGTTACGATTATTTTCCAAGTCGTGTTTATGATAAATCTGATGTTACGACAGGGGTTTGATTGCGAAAGAACACAAAAAGCTTGGATCTTACCTTTGTCCTGAAGCAGTCGTGCTACCTGGTGCTGGGTGGTCCCAGAGATACCATGAAAGGAGCCCAGCTTGGCCAAAGCCTCCACAAGATCTCTGTTCTCAGTATACAGAGTGCCTATTCGGATTCCTGCCATTGCAAAGTCCTAGAAAAGCCATGACAAAGTGAAAGTGGTGAACTATGAAAGCAAAGAGATTTTTTTTCCATTGTTATTTAAAGTCTCACAGTCTTCCACTTTCAGGCCTCTGTACCTTGCTCATTCCCCACATTACATGCGTCCTCTGTGGGTCGGGCAAACTGAAATAAGGGCACATCATTATGAGATAAGTGGATGTCTTCAGCTGCAGTTATGATGATTCAAGGTCTAATAGACTAATCATGCAGAGGTTAGGTTCATGCAGTACCTGTCTGCACTGAGGACACTCTGAAAGGTGACAGATTCATCAAACACTGTCAGCATGTACACTTCATCTACAATGGCATGGAGAGCATTTCTAAAGGACGAGAAGATAAAATAAATAAATATAAAATAAATATATACATATTTTCAGTGCAGCAATAACAAGACCTGGTTTGATATTCTTAATGGCTGTTTATGACAAGGAAAATGCAACATAAATGTAAAATGGTGCCTTCACCGCCTAGTGTCACTGTAAAAGCACTGTGGTTTATGGTTACAACAGCTCAGCGCCTGGAAGGGTCTGTGCAGGGAATTACTCTGGCAAGATCATTTAGAAAACAATAGATGATGCAGGAGTCTCTTTGGCACATGGCTGCACTTGACAATATGCTGGTGATTAAAAGAGGTCGATAAAACTCCGTCGAGAACGCTTGATATTCCACACACGGGACAGAGCCCTCGGTTGTAAAATAAAACACATCACAGTAGGAACTATATGCAGTGACTTGGCAAAGCGCTTACAGGAACCACAGGAATGTAGAGCAAGAGGATTACAGTGTTAGGCCACAGTGTGAGATAATAGCGGGGCAAACATACCTTTTGGCAAACTCCAGGAAGGCAATCATTTCTTTCAGGCTGTAGATTTCGGCCAGAGGGTTGTGGGGGTTCATCAGGATAACACCTCGAATTGTTAACCCCTTAAAAAAAAACAGGCAGGTTCAGCTGGAAGTAAATAGGAACTGCTACACTGTATCTTCACAGTCTTCAGAGATACAACTGAAAAAAAGAGTCTCTGAGAAGAATAAAGTATCTAAGTTGTTTGCGCTGAGAACTTTGCTCAAGCGAGTCTGGAGTGCTTCTGTCTTTCTTTTAATGGTTAAATATTACTGTTTTAAGGGCAACATGCTTTCACAAGTTACCTCTTGCTTAGCACTTTGCAGACCTTCTTCTAGTTTCCCTACGGTGAGGCGGAAGGGTTGGCCATCTTTACCATCAGCCTGTAAAAATAAAAGGAAAAATGTATCACCAGCCAAACTGGATATGTGGTGGTACAACCCAGTGTGCGAAATGCCGATAACAAGCATTTCAGCTGCAAAATGCTGTAAGTAACACAGTCCTACCTCACAATCAAGGGGAACGTGGAAGAGTTTTACGTCACTATACAGATGAAGATCTTCAGTGATAACGCCGTAGAAAGGAGTTGGAATGAGAATGGCATCTACAGCATGAAAAAAACCCCGCAAAACAGATTCAAATATGCGCTGCAGATCATGAATAATAGTTCATAATTACACACATACACTGCACCGTATATATGGTATTTTCAGTGGGTGAATATATACTGTAAAACTAATGTTAAATGATCCGTAACTGGTACTTTTTGGGCTATTTGTGGTCATTTCCTTTGCTAACATGGGAGAAAATTCACCAATGAAAAGCATTTGCTCCTTTCATTGTGCCAGACCAAAAAAAAAAAAAAAAAAGCCCCACTAATGACTGGCTAACTCTGCCTTAGTGATTCAGGTTGGTGGTTAAACAGGTAAATATTGGCTGACTTTGAGACTCGTGATTTAATGCGACTGAGCAAAACCAATTTAGTGCACTGCTTAAAATGAAGCCCCGTTTGCAGAGGCAAACAAATATGCAATTTATGAAGCAATACGTAACTGAACGAAGTAACAACTACATAACATG
>JAMQGT020010071.1:0-35000 GCA_024447675.2 Pterophyllum scalare
TGTTATGTTTATGTTGCCTGTCTTGGTTCAGTTGCATATACTTGCTTGGTTTCCAGCAGTGGATTAGGGGTTGGAGTGGGAGGGGGTGGAGGAGGAGGAGGAGGAGGAGGAGGAGGAGAAAGAGGGCTGGGGGTCCAAAAGTCGCCATCACTCCTCAGGAATGGGAGTCTGCAAAGCAACAGCAGCTCTACAACCACTGGGTCAGGTAGAAGACGACACAGAAATATAAAGCACCGCACACAGCAATGTTTCGCAACACTTACTAGAGTTTTGGAGACATGAAGCCCCTCTGTCTGTCAGCTGCTGTTATGAAATTTGCTTTACAGTTTTGCTTTAGCTAACAAATAATGAAGTTAATGTTAGCAGCCAAAAGGAGGAACCTGGCTGGTATAAGTCAAGATTCATCAGGAAGTTATGACCTGTATGACTCCATTGTGCTTTACAGTTTCATCATAATGATCAAAAGAGAAGTAGCTCATGTGGGGCATTTTTGCAGCAGGTTTAGTTCTCAACATCCAGCTCCTGAATGCTGTTAATTCAAACAATAAAGGTTTATGAATTTAACACATCTGGACAGCATATTCTAAACATAACCAGTCTGAAATGGTTAGGGCCGGAGACACCTTTTTGTTGTCTCCGACGTATATGTGGAAGAGCGTGGGTCTCTGTGTTGTTTTCCTGCACATATGTGGACGTGGTCTGTATGTTTTTTTTGGTTTTTTTCTTTCTTTTTCCCATCGTGTGTTCAGTTGCTTGGCAACTGTCTTTATGCTTTGGAGTTCCCCTGATGGAAATGGCTCAGCTCAGCCCACACATCCCACATCTCCCCGTTCTTCCAGAATCATCACCCTTTTGTTTCTCCCTGCTGCTCTCAGCTGCTCTCACCTACCTGTGTTCAGCATTTAGAATCAACACTCACCTGTTGATTGTGTCTGCAGCTGGAGTTCAGAGTGTGTTGACACCGATACAAGTGCACCCAAAGAAAGTGGACATGATTATTTGAAGTTCATCTTACAGATGCACCAATTAAGCTCATGTCCGATGATCACTAGACCTCTGTGGCTCTTTATCTGATATTCATGCTATTTTTAATCAATCTAAATCCTAGTTTCTTCTATTTTTCTTCAATAAAACTGATCATTTCAAGTTCTTGATTAGGTCTACATTTTTTCTTAACATGTAGTTTTAAAACTTGTAGCTATATTGGTGTATATTGGTGCAGCTCAGTACCAGATGGATTGGACTGCAGCATTCACAGAAGCAAATATTCAGGAGTAATGATGTTGTTTTCCCTCATAACAGTACAATTTGTAAAGTGTGAAAAATGATGAGATTCTGATCAAAAATGTGTTGCTAGGCATTAGATGGTTTGTCTATCTTGATTTACATTGTGCGTAGGAGTAATATTTTTAATGGCAACTTAGTATTTGTGTTCTTGCAGGTCTCTATTTCTGTATAAAATATTCTTTTTTTAAATTATTACATGAAGGCAACATGAAATACAATACCTTATTTGGCTTTCGAACCCAAACCATTGTAACCATTCAAAGCAGAACTGTGATACAACTGCAGGTACAAAGTGTCTTTATAAATGCAGATCTTCTGTTCTGCATTCAAAAGTGAGTTTACTTTATATTTTGGTTGTTTTGGTCATGAGCTGGTGAGTCAGAGGACTAGTTTTGTTTGCTTTCTGAATATAATTTTTTGCAGCAGTGGTGGAGAGGTTTGTGATTCCACATCCGTTTCAGTTTCTGGTTCTTTTCCCTAGAGCAGTGGAGGCATTTCGGATGAGAGAAGATGGAGCAAACAGTGGTGGTTATGTATGGTTGTGCACCAAACATATGTGTCTGTGAGAAATTAAATCATGTGTTCTCCTTCCTACTGTAAATATTTAGCTAGGGGTTAATGCAGGGCAGTAATGGGGAGGATCTTGGTGTTTATCTCCCCCTCCTCTATCCTGTCTGCTGTCTCCACCGTGCTGATGGATAGATAGTTAGCCTGATAAATATGTGTTGTTGGGTGGGGAGAAGCAGGGGGTTAGATTTTGGGTGGGTTAATGTTTGATGGCAGCGGGGTCACCGATGGGACGGACAAGCTCACAGTAGATTTGGTGTGTGGGGGAGGAAAGATGCTGGGTGAAGCAAAATTTATGCACACCAATGGGAATTTATGTATTTAAAGAGGTGGAAAAGCAGACAAGAAAACAAAAGACATCATCTATTTGTATATTTATTAGCTAATTAATGAGCTTATCTTTATCTCTAACACTTTGTTTTAAATTAATTTCCTCAATTATCAGCAGCTTGGTTTCACCTCTGCAGAGCACATGTAAGAGGAAGTTTTGAAAGCATGGAGATACTCTGTGAGCAGGACTTAATTTAAATACCAAATTAAGCTTAATGGTAAAATATCATCACCCTCTTAAAACAATTGCCTAAGTAATTTTTTTCAGGTTTTTCAGAAAAGACAAAAATCTGAACCAAACACTGAAAATATGAGGATTTGGGCAAAAATAAAACTTGGCTAAAAAATGACTTTATTTAAATGACATTATTTTAAGAGGATGGCGATATGAGACCTGCATCTCTGCTATTGAAGTTTATAGGTGTGTCAGTAAATAAAGTAATAAAGTGAGCATTAAGAAGAAATCATTTGAAGATTCACAAATAGCAGTATTTTAAGTATTTAAATTCTGTAAGTATAGATCTGTTTGTAATTGGTAATTATTTTTGGAGGGGTATGGTGAAATTGTGCCACATCACAGGAAACGGAGTTTATTTAGGGAGTAAATTGCTAGAAAAAATGGTCTACTAAATGCTTATTGCTAAAAGAAAAATAAGAGAGTCACACAAAATATACTGTTGAATACTGGACAGTATGAATGAGGTTCAGTTGATATGCAGGAAACCTCTACCAAACATATTTTTTAAAAATTGAGAATTTTAAAAAATGTAAATCAGGGAATATGTGCAATTCTTATTATTAGTAAACTATACCAAATATGTTTCTAGCTTTAAAAAAAAGTACAGTATCAAGTTTGAATGAATGTATATTTTTATACTTACTATGGAAACTCTATTTGGTTGCCTGCCCAAGCTGCTGTTGACTCTGTAACCAACAAGGTTTTATCAGTATATCACAAACCCATGTACGTTTTGTGATGTACACACTTATTGTGTGTGCTACATTGACTGTCCTCAGTTTGGCTTGAAATACATGTCTGTTTATCTTTGGTGGTAGACAATTATCAGAAAAACAAAAGGCTTTCTGTTGCAGCGATGTTTGTCTCTGCACACCATGTTTAAACTCTGATTAAGTCACTGTCTGCAGTCTCTCAGACATTTAATAACAGAAAATTATGCTGTGCACTTTTTTTTTTTATACATTTGGCTTAACCTTGTGAATATAGACGACACAGATTTCCTCTCGAGATAATACCAGCTTGAACTAATCAAGGTGGATATTTTTCAAGCTTACAGGCGCAGTGAGCAGGAAGGGAAAAGGAACAGGAAAGCTTGCTGATGGAGGCAGTTGTGCTTCAGGGACTTAACAATATTGATCATACAAATAGGTTATAAGTTTTACAAGCTTAGGCTTGGGTGGTTTTGTGTGTACATGTGTATATATAAATATTTTTTTGTTTTCTTTTTGAAAGAACCTTGCCACCAAAAGCTATAATTAAATCAAAATAGGAACCTTTAACATTTACTACCGTAAGTGAGAATATACTTTAAAGTTAGAAACTCATCATTATGAACAGCAGCCTTATTTTATTTATATATATATATATATATATATATATATATATATATATATATATATATATATATATATATATATATATATATATATATGTATATATATATATATATATGTATGTATATATATATATATATATGTATGTATATATATATATATATATATATATATATATATATGTATATATGTGTATATATATATATATGTATATGTATGTATATATATATGTATGTATATATATATGTATATATGTATATTGATTTTTTTTTTCTGTTAAAGCCTGAAAAGTTTTAAACCTCTAATGGATCTTGTAATCTGCTTTTCAATTAATTCCTGTGAATCACCAAAAATGTATTTAGGAATTATGTTAAAAGATGTTAAAAAATATAATTGGTGTACATGTGCAATTCAGTGTACATGTTTTTAGTGTATTTATTCAATTGCTTTTTTTACATTTATATTTCCCTTTTTTTTTAAATATAAGTTGCATTAATATTTTCATTTAAATTTTATGAGTTAGAAAAAAAACAGGGTTTAGTTTTGGTGATCTAATTCGGGAAAATAAATTAAAGCCTTAAAGTCAAACTGCTTTTTTTTTTTTTTTTTTTAATATAGAGAATCAAATGCTGCGTACACACACTGTGACACATAAATGACATTTAGTTTTTGGGACATTTAAATTACCCTCTGTATTATTATATTATAATGGAAATTTGAATTAAAATGAACCTTTTTCTCCCCCCTCCTGTTTCCTGCACTGTTTTTGCACCATCCCTTTGTGTGTAACCCATTTCATCAATGGCATTAGCTAAACTCTGATGAATTGTTGGTTTGGCCTCTAATCCAGCTGCTAAAAAATCTTCCAGGAGCACATGCCCCCTGAGTCTCGGCAGCCCTGCTTTGGGTATCAATTTTTCTGGTGCATATTACAAAGCGTTATAAATAGTATGTAGGCCCATGTAGTGTGCGTATCTCTCCCTCCTCTCTCCCTCCCTCCCTCCACTCCTCCCCTCCTGGCACAAAGATCTCTTGTTCCCCCAGTGAATGCGTGCTGCCCTGAGCCATTCAGGCTTTTGTGGGCTTGAGGGGCCCTCTCTCCCCCTCCTCTGATGGGGTCAAAGGGGGGCAGGGGCAGGGTTTATCCCTAGTTAGTGGACGATCACAAGGGTATGTGAGGGGAGGAAGGGAGAGAGAGAGTAGAAAGATAAGAGATTGCAGCATATTTATGGATGTGTAAGAAAATACACGAATATGTATGTGATGTTAAATTATAGCAATTTATGCTTTATAATATATAGTCATTATTTTTAATATGCGGGGGGGGGGATTGTGTGTTTTGTTGGCTAGACAAAGAGCACAAAGGGAAAGAACACTGTTTCTTCCCTTATCGCCCATCCCAGTCTTTAAAAGTTTGAATAATTTGGTGTGTGTGCGTGTGTGCTCCTGTAATTATTGTAATTTGGTTTTTATGACTAACTATTTGACTGCATACTCAAGCAAGCCTGCATGCTGAACCATTTCTAACATTTGTTGAATTTATTAACGACACATTAAAATTATAACAGTCAGTAGATCTGCAGGTTTTTGAAGGACTAATTCTTTAATCAGTGAATGAGTCATGCTTTAATTTAGCAATTTCCCTATTTCTGTTTCTCAGGTGATTTACATTTGTTCCCCTGGTTTTGAAGTTGTTTTTCTTAAAAAAGGTTGTTGTTTCAAGTTGATTATGACAAAGTGATTACATCAAGCTACAAGAATATTATTTACACTTACTGTGTGTCTGATGATTATTTTAAAAAAAAAAGATAATGGAGTTAAAATAATCTCATTATGTCTTGAATTATAAATGCAGTGCACATTATTTATTTCAAGAAAATCCACAGTTTAAAAAGTCTAATAATGCTTTCTAAGTCAGTACTGACTTAAATAATATAACTAGATGGACTGATTTTTGCCTACAGTGTGCAATCCTTACATTTTACTAAAAAAAAAAAAACATGCCAAAAAAAAATTTAAAAAATCAAGGCAGGTGTAAAATTTTAAACCAGATTTAATGTCAGTGTTAGACTCTTTAACTTGGAATAGTGGGGAAAAGCTTACACGTTCCTAACTATTTTAACAAATGTGCTGATCAATTCAAGTGTCCTAGTAAGCCATGATGGTGTGACAGTGAGTCCTCTTGCACAGCAGCAGGACCCTGAAATTTTCCTGTCTGCACCTTTTGCTAAACTCTTTAATTGTATTAATAAACGTCTTGTTTCTCCCCAGGTGTTTTCTCTGTTGCCGATGGGTCATCATCGGGGACAGGAGCCATCACCATGGGCGGAGCCAGCTCTGAGTTGTCACAGCAACAGCAGCCCACACCTTCTCTAGCCCCTCCCTCTCCATTCACTGCCACAGCACCGCTAAACAGCACGGCATCCACACACGTGAGTCTGCGCTAAAACCTCTCCCCAGTCACGTATATGGAAATACATGCTCATCAAACCCACCATGACGCACACTCTGTCTCTCTTTCTTACATACACACACAGACTCACAGACACACACAGCACCCTCTACATCTGCCCATTCATCCACATCTTTGGCATCTTTGAGCTGAAGTGCAGATAAACTGTGGGAATACAAATAAACGAAAGCACACTAATTAAACGTCTTCCGCACCAAATCTCTCAGCACTATTGTTAATCCTCTGCCCATTAATTATGTGTGAAATGTGTGTATTCCGACCTTGTGCGTGTTGTGTTTTCTCAGCTCAGTTCTTCTGTAGCTGATGGTGGGGTTGCACCTGTAGAGTGTTGTTCAGGCTCATTCAGAGCACAAAAATAAGTCTTTTTAATGTTTCAGCCACAGCCTAATTAATTTCTACTAACCCTAGTGAGCAAGGTCTGTGAGAAAATAGTCATGCATTTTTATTAATGAAATCTACGGGATTCTTTTTTTTTTGTGGATCTCAATAAAAATGTGACACAGAGGGAAACACTGGAAAATCATCCCTTTTCTTCTGTCTTTTTTATTTCTTTTTTGGAAATGAGTAGACATTCAAGTTCCATTATAATGAAATACTGGACAAAAACCACCAAGGCTCTGTATTATTGTAATATGCCTGCACTATTATGATTTCCATCATGTCACTCAATGGGGAGAATGGTTTAAAAAAAAAAAAAAAAACACTTCTGGGCCAAGCTGAGAAAACACTCATTCACAATACATTATGTGAGAAAGTGGGTGCAGAATCAAGGCTGTGCAATTAAAGAAAATCTGTTCTATGGTGAAACATTTATTTTTTATTTATTTATTTATTTGTGTGTGGGGGTGGGGGTGGGGGTGACGGCATTAAAAAGAATGGAATGGAAATAAAATAAAAATTATAAAATTTTAAACATTTTTCCATTTAAACCTCATATATAAAAGGAGCAGTTAAGTTCAGTGTGTGCTGTTGGCTTGAATAAACCTAATATCCAGTTTTCAGGTTGTTGTATCTAACACAATCGTCTCGGCCCCCTTCAGTTATCAAAGCACCTATCTCCTAGAAAGGAAAAAAAAAAAAACAGAAAAAACCTCATCTTCAGTCACTGACCCCAATGTCCGTCCTTTCAAAATACTCCCAAAGACCTCATTCTGTCTCTGTCCACCCAGCCTCATCTTTCTCCCATGTCCACTTACCACCTCTCTTTCACTTTCTCTCTCTCTCTCTCTCTCACACACACACACACACACGCTTTCTCTCACCCTCGACCTTCCTTCTTTCTGTCCCCATCCATTTCTCTTTTTCCCCCTCCAATGTCCTGTGATGTAATGACATCTGACAAGCACCACAGTAGGGATGGAGAGATAGATGGTGGGAGGGAGGGGTTGCAGTGACTGTGTGTTTAGGGGGGTTAGCACTCATGCTTGGGATTCGCTGGCTTGGCCTTCATCTCGCCCTGCTCCTTCTCTGTTCAGCACATAGTATAGAGGACGAGAGGCCCACGGAAGTCCAGGATATCACGCCTGTTTTCTGCATGTATAGAGAGTTTGGGTTGTAGCTGTGTGTGAGTTTGTGTGTCTGAGAGAGTGGGAGAGGAAAATGAGAAAAGGGCAGCAGAAAGGAAGCGTGAGGGTGACTTAATAGAGAGACCCCCCCCCCCCACACACACACACACACACTCTTTTTCCTTCAGATTGTTTTAACCATGTGTGTTAGTTTGTAAAGTGTGATGCAGGCCTCTGGGCAACAGAGAAGTGCGGGCACACACACACTCACATACACACTTTAAATCGAATTGGGAGTAATTACAACTATAGAAGGATGCCAACAACGGGCTTTCCTGTGTGTGTGTGTGTGTGTGTTGGATGAGTCGGTGAATGACAGAGACCATTTTCTATTTTCAGTCCGCTAGCAGACTCTTGGCCTACTGTTATTGGCTATCAGCCCAGGACAGAGAAAGGGAGTGTGAGAGAGACTTTAATGAAAAATGAATGTAAATGAAAAATGAATGTTGATGGGAAAGGGGGCAGGATTATGGAACTGGGAGGAGGAAGAGAAGGGGGGGCGTAGAAAGACATCTGCAGTAATTTCAGAGGTGGATAAAATGGTCAAAGGAACAGGTTCCATTTTTGGAAATTATCATTTAACAGGAATGGGAATTGATAGGATGCATTCCAGATTTACTGAGTGCATACATTTCTGATATGAGATCATGGCTTTCAGGCTTTTTTAAAAAAAAATTTTAATTCCTCAGAAACCCACCAGAAATTTAAACAAATGTGTCATAATCACCCCTAAAGCAGTGAGGCAGAATATACATACACACACACACACACACACACACACACACACACACACACACACACACACACACACTCACTCACTCACAGGTTTTACTGATCCCCTAAAGTCTTGATTTGTATTTTAAGTAATGTTACTGGTCTTACTGGTATGGCATTTTTATTTCAGCTCAACATCAAACAATTTTATTTGATGAGATTTCTGATTGGAAATAAAGTGGAGAAAGTGCAGTAAACCAAACTGCAGAGACTCTTTGACCTACTCAGCCTTTCAGTTCAGTTATTTCAGTGAGTGTCTTTCCGCATTTGTAAGGTGGACAAAAAAACTATAAAATTCTTCTGAAACATGGGTTTTAAATGCTTCTTTACTCAATAAAAATTGTCAGCCATTTTGTCCTCCTAGATAGACCGGATTCTCCTCCTGATGCTCCACCCTCACTGTCCTCGCTCTCTGTCAACCCCACCCTTTACTCCACGGTCCTTATTTGGGAAATGCCTTAATTGGATTAAACTCTATGCATCAGAAACACTTTGTCAGCATGTCGGCATACTGTTGGGGTGCCGAGGCACTCTGAGCTGTGTGTGTGTGTGTGTGTGTGTGTGTGTGTGTGTGTGTGTGTGTGTATCTCTTAACAGAATAATGAGCTGCGGAGTCATAATATAGTGTTTGAGTTTGTTTTTTTTAAATGTATAAAATGATGGTGGATTGCTGCGAGTTCACATTTAGAGCTGTAATTCAGATGTGTGTTATGACATTAGAGAATGAACAGTAAAGATTAAAGAAGTCCCAATTCCTAAAACAGTCTATGTATTACACAGACTGAGCACTTACTCCAGACAGGCACTGGAAAATCTGCACCAAAGGAAAAACCAGACTGTAATTGTGTCCTTTATTAATAAAGAAAACTGTCTTTTTTTAAAAAAAAAATAGAAATGTATAATGTTTAGAAATAAAAATCCTATTAAAAAAAAAAATAAAAAAGTAATAATTCTGGTAATCTGGGTAATACAGCAACAACACTACCAAAAATCTGCAGGTTTTTATTTTTGAAATGTAAGGTAGGGGTGTGTGTGTGTGTGTGTGTGTGTGTGTGTTTGTGTGTGGGTTTATCATAAAAGCCCCAAATCCTAATCATTACATTAAAGGTAACGTTTAGGCATTTTTGTTCTTTGAAATTCACTCTGTTTTTAAGGTTCTGTCACTTTTTTTTATCGTTATAAAGCCGTTTGTTGGGACATTCGGGCCGTTAATACGTAAATCACCACATCATTGCAATGTGGGAAACTTTTTCTCTCACTCTAAAAGGTTTACAGCTGGATTCTTGCAAAACTCGTGAGATTACGATCAAGAGAGAATCTGTCTTGCCAGCTTAAATTTTGCCTTTCATGCAGTCAGTTGGCACTTTTTTTTTTCTTTAAGTTTCCTGCCTTTTTCCAAGCATGACTTCTCAGATGGTTCAGTGGAAAAGAACAATCATGTGGTTATCTGAAAACTGCTGGTTTAGTCATTATAACAAAGAAATCAGAGACATGGCTTCTTGTGGCTGATGTGTCCCTGTTTGTCGCTGTCCACAGGTGAGCAGCCTCCCAGGCTCGGTCTTCAACCTGGCTCCCCCCACATGTTTGGCAACAGGCTGAACCCCAACTCGACCATGGCGGCTCTCATCGCACAGTCCGAGGCCTCACCAGCAGGTACGGCGACAACGCATAATGTGGCAGTGTTTGTTTGCGTGCATGTCACAAAAATATGTGTTTGAGAGGAATGAGGACAGGGAGATAATTGATAGGTTATGCCCCCTTGATCCCTCAGAGAGGTCAAGGGTCTGTGATATTCTTAAGCCCCTCCTACTCTGTTCCAGTTAAACAGCTTGGTTTTCACCTCCTTTCTTTACTCTTTTTTTTTTTTTTTTTTGATAAGCTCTTATCAGTATGAAAAGTTGAAATTTTTTTCAAGGAAATGTTCCTCAAGGAGCAGGCGCAGCCTCCAGGAGCTCAGGCTGTAGAGAAAAAGTAGGTTTTTGTTGCATGTCCAGAGCAGAAGAGCTGATGAGGGAGCTGGGAGAGATTTGAGTACTCGAGAGTAGCCGCTTCGTGATGCAAGACATCTGGTTGGCCAGAGAGACGGGAAGCAAGAAAAAAGAGACGTACAAAGAGTGTAGAGGAGGAAGCGGTTCCTGCTGCTGGTCAGCAGTCATCAGAGCCAGATCCAGGCTGACCTGCAGGTCAGCTCACTAATCAGGCTGACTGACAGGGGGCCACGAGGCCGTGTGTGTGCGTTCGTTTGCGCGTGATGTGTGTATGTTGTTCAGGAAGCACTTTATAAGCTCCTGTTTTTTTTTTTGTTTTGTTTTGTTTTTTTTATGGGTGCACATCATGTATTTTAAGTTTGAGATCTAAGTTACTAACATTAGTGTAAGTCTTTAGAGGTCAGTGTAAGTCAATGCAATGTCCTCTGAAATCATGGAGATTTAATAGGCAGGTTAAGTGTATACTTCCTGAAAAAGAAAAATTTGATTGAAAACCCTTTAAAAAAAAAAACAGTGGTCACCTGATTTTTTTTTTTAATTAAAAAAACATTAGATTTTATACTAGATTTAATTTAATAGTTTCAGATATGTCCAAGTTCTAATGACGTGAAAATTAGTGTATGTGTGTACTATTCAGTTGTGTAAAATTAAATGCCTCATGTTAAGTATTTGATATTTATTTTGTAAAGTCCTATTTAAGTAGAAAGTAATTTCTGCTGTTTACAGATTTTCAGATGTGAGGATTATATATTTTCTCCATTTTAACTCCATTTGACTGTTTATTGAATTTCTGGGTAACTTAAATATCAAAGCAAGTATGAAATAATAGGCCAGTGATTTTCTTAATTGATCAGCTATATTTAATGTCAGTAGAATTTATTTTGTCTCTTTTGTTTCTGTTTTTCCACATTAGAGAAGCTGTAGCCAGAGACTTTCTGGGATATTGACATGAAACGGTTAATTCATTATTAAAATAGTGGCAGATTTATTTTCACTTGATTGACCTATTGCTCCATGGAGCTGCTTTAACCAGTAATGAAAATGATCATTAAACAGCCTTAATGAACATTGATATTTCCTTGCCATAACATTAAGTGCATAGACGTGGAGAACACGTGTGTATGGCTACATAAACGTGAAGTTCTGTTTGTCAGCTAGTAAGAGTCATGTGAGCATAAACGTGCAAGGTGTGTGTGTGTGTGTGTGTGTGTGTGTGTGTGTGTGTGTGTGTGTGTGTGTGTGTGTGTGAGTGTTTGTATGCATGCTGCCTGTTTACTTTGGCAGCCGTTTCTCTTTGCTTTTGAGTGTCTGGAGGGAGGTGCCAGGGACGGAAAGGGTTACGACAGAAAAAAGGACTTGAAAAAGAAGGGAGCAAGGGACTGGAGTGGTGACCTGGTGGGGGTAAAAGCTGGGATTGACTGTCTTAAGTAGAGGGGAGTTTGTGTGAGTGTGTAAATGCAAAAGTCTGTGTGCATGTGTGATTCATTACTCTCACTGAGGAAAATGAAAAGAAGCGTCTGGCCAGGGGCCCAGAGGGAGGAGAGACAGAGACTCTCACAGAAGGTAGAGAGGGAAGCACATGCAGTTTGAATGAAGGCTTGTGTTTGAAAGAGATACAGAGAGAGAGTTTTTGTAGATTGCAGAGCCTGTAGTATTACTGTGCATGTAGTCTGGGTCAGAGAGAAAACAGAAAAACTTGAGAAAGGTCCTCTGTCTGTGCTGCTTTTTATCATGCTACATTCTTGAAAAAATCGTCTCCAGAGTGGATAAATCCAGGAAGAATGGCAATTTGTTTTAGTGTGGTAGAGTACAACTGTGCTTTAGAAAAAATAATGTTGTATGCCTGAGGTTGAATTCCAGCGTGTCTGGGGTCATGCAGACAACCAGTGCTGTATGTATTTCCAAAATAAAACAGTATCTGTGTATAAATACTCCACAAGCCATCACATATTTTTATAACTAAAGTGTTTTGAAAGTCAAATTAAACAAGTCTAAATATATTTATTTGGGAATGATCAAACTGTGTGACTACTCTGTAACGTGATGAAGATCCACTGTACTTAACCATGTTTTACAGCTGGGGTCAAGACGAATCTGTCTTTTCCTGCAGCAGAATTTTGAGACATGTCTTGCGCTGAAAATTGTGTTCATAACAAATTGTCAAACTTTAGCAAATGTTTCACGCTGGCTCTTTATGATGCATGATTTTTGAGCTGTTAAAGAAGTCTCAGTCTCCTGAATGCAAAGTCAAATATTTGATGTCACTTTTAACCATCCCTGTTAGTATAACCGATCACCCCACAACGGTCGGCATGAGCCATATGCTTTTGTTGGCTTTATACTTAATTGCCAGACTGATTCTGTTATCATGACATTTGAACAATTCATTTTAAACATTATAATGCTATACAACTGTGCAGGAAAAGCTGTATTTGCAAGCCACAATTATGTGACTCATTTTCTCTGCCAGGAAACAGAAATGAACAACTAAATGGTGAGTCTGGCTGTATTAAAACACAGGTGATCACGGAGAGCCGGAGGACACACAACAAAGCGGAAAAGCTGGGTTGTTATGGATGTTTGGCAGTGTGTGTTGTTTACCTGCCTAAATAAATGAAGAAGCATTTATTTATTCTCATTTTTTGTTCAGGTGTTTTAGTCTTGATGTTGATTTAAAAAAAAAAAAAAAAGAAGACCTGAAAGCAGTATTGTGAGTGCTTTATTTTCAAATACAAAACTGTCTTCAACTTCAGCCGGCTTAGTGTGGACGTGCTCTTGTTCAATTGATTTTCTGTGTGTGTGTCTGTGTGCAGATCAGGAGGCGGGAGATGGAGGCAGCAGCAGCGGCGGCGTCGGAGCTCAGGGCTTCTCCATAAGAGCTTCTCCCAAGACCACCCCGCGGTGAGTGCACACACACACACACACACACACTCTTTCTCTTTCTCTCACACACACACACAGATATCCTCCCAGCCCTCCCTCACCATTTACATTCCTCACTGGTCCCCCTCCTTCACCCATCCCCCCTTTCTGCTTTTCCCTCTGCTGGCCCCTCATCTCCCCTCTCTTCCTCTCACTCAAACACACACATGCACACTCTCTCTTTCGCTCTCGCCCCTGCAGGCAATTCTTGCTCTCTCAGCCATCGATAACTTGTGTTTTTGAAGGTGGTAACCATCCTTCAAGTCCAGTTAGATATATTTTTTTTTTGCCCCCCTTGTGTTTAAGGACAGTTTGATGATTTACTATATCTCCTCTATTTTGGAATGTTTGCATGGATCATTCAGGATCATGGGAATATTGATTATACAGTTTCTAATTGTTTCTGCTACTGTCTGTGGAATGGGTGATTTCACTTGATGAGGTTAGTTATTTGTGTGTGTGTGTGTGTGTGTGTGTGTGTGTGTGTGTGTGTGTGTGTGTGTGTGTGTGTGTTTTTTTGTCTTAAATTTAAGATAAATGACATTTAACTAGAAACACTGTTGCAAAATAAGATTACTTTTTACACTTCATTTTAAAGTCTCTTTAAAGTTTAATGTGTCAATGGTAAGTTAAGTTACATTCCAGTATAGTATTTATTTTTTATTAACCGAGGGATTCAAAGAGGGGAAAAAATCTTGCCTGTGTGTACACCTACGGCTCCGTCATCTCTCCTGCTGTCCTTTATTTCCCCTCTTCCCCTCTCCTCAGGCTCAACAGATTGTCTCAGTGCACACCAAGATTTATCGCATCAAGACAGTGCACTTCCCTCTCTCTGTCTGTCTCTCCCTGTTGCATGTCTTCTTTCTTCTCTCTCTCTCTTAGTCTTTTTCTAGCTCTCACACGCAGACAGAAAGCCTGGCCCCTTTTCATTAGGGGCCACTGTAACAACAAATTGATGTAGTTTTATAGCCAGCAGTGTCTATGTTTGTCTGACGTTTATGTTAGGTCGTTAATCTCCCTATTGACCTCTCCATCTCTCCTTTTCTATCAATGCGCTCTCTCTCTCTCTCTCCTCTCTCCCTCCATTCAGTTCTCCGATTGGTGGCCTGCAGATCCGCTATGACTCTTCAGGGTCGTTGCCGGGGCCAGGGCAGGGGTTGCTAGGGGCAGGGGGAGGCGGGGAGATGTTGCCCCCAGTGGCCACCAGCATTGAGCAGCTCCTGGAGAGGCAGTGGAACGAAGGGCAGAGCTTCCTGCTGCAGCAGGGAACGCAAGGAGACGGTGAGAGGACACAAGCACACTTTTCTGCCACCACAGTGATATTATTTCCACCTGCTTACATCCTCAGTGATATTTTCATTTAATATACTCCATATGAAATATACAGTATAATGCAAAGAGCTTGAAATAAACAAAGACGGTATAAGAAGAAAAATGGCTGGAGATTAATGTTTTACCTCACATACACACACACTCATACACTTTAATATTTTTCCCCACTTCAGCATTTTGGACCATTTCTCTCTCCATGTCAATTGATCCGTCGGCCTTTTGCCTTCGAGCTGTTGTGTAGACCCGCTCCCTCTCTGCAGTAACATTCTCACTTTATCTGTTGTTGTTGCATCTGTCAATCTCTTGCCAGTTATCTACCTATCTGAACATCCCTTCCGGGATCAATAAAGTGAAAATGGAAAAAGGGGAATGGCAGCGTGGTTGTTAGAAAGGCTGTCCTTAAACCAGATGAGTCAGATTTAAGTTGCTGCATCTGCAAACCCTCCTCCCACTCCCCACCCAGAGTCAGTATAGGCTGCAGGGTCACTGTGGCTGATCTTGACTTCTGACATCTCTGTGGGGAGTATATTTGCCTACTCAGTCACTAGGTGTGTGAATGTGAGGTGTGAGAACAAGCAGCTTCATAATTTTGTCTTAAAGAAGGAGTGGCCCTTCAGAAATTGAGAATATTTGTGAAAAGATTGTTCCAAAACTGCTCGAGTGTTGACAGCATACTGTGATGGGGCTGATTTTTTTTCCTTTTTTTTCTTCATTTGTGCAAGTCTTTATTATCTCACACAGGTGTGGGGAGTGGTAAATTGAAAATCGAGAGCAGAGCTATTACAGGATGTTTTGAGCAGGGAAAAATTTTTTTTGCTGCTACTCTGATCAGTGGGTCGTATTATCTCCCTCTCTCCCTCTCTTTCTCTCAGTGGTGGCCATGTTGAAGTCCCTCCACCAGCTCCAGGAGGAGAACAGGAGGCTGGAGGAGCAGATTAAAACTCTGACCATGAAGAAAGAGAGACTGCAGCTTCTTAGTGCACAGCTATCAGTGCCTTTCACGCCTACCACGGCCTCCTCGGGTACACAGACATTCTTACATACTTACTTACTTAGAACTCAAGGTGAATGATGCACACCAGTGAGCCACAGCACCTGCCTAACATTGTGTAGGTTCCCTTTGTGTCAGTAAAACAGCTGCACCCCATTGATTTGCAGACTCCACGGTATGTCTGTGGTATCAGGCATCAAGCATGGTAATAGGAGATCCTTAAAATGGGACCTCCATGGATTTTTTTTTTCTCCCCAAAACTATCACAGATGCTCGATCAGATAGAGATCTGGGGAATTTAAAGGCCAAGACAACACCTTTAAACAGTGTTTCAAGTAGTTTTTGTACAAAGGATGTGAGGATCTAAGCATTAAATACTGGAAAGAACAGACAAGAGCTGCAGTTTTTGATGTAATCTAGCCATCAAAAATTGGCTTGTATCAAAGTCAGTCAGATCCTTGCACTTGCCCATGTTTTGCTTCAGACACATCAGCTTCAAGAATTGACTGTTCAGTTGCTGCCCAGTATATCCCACCCTTGAGCAGGTGCCATAATAATGAGATAATCAATGTTATTTACTTCACGCATCAGTGTTTTTAATGTTGTGGGCAGTCAGTGGCTACAGGAACAAGTGCCACAACAAGAGCAAGTTAATTTGTATTGCATGTTTATTTGGTAAGGGCACAATGACGGTGCACATGTGTAAACATGCATTACCTTTTGCCTTATCACAAACAAGCCTCAGGCATTTTCAGCATTTGTGCCCAAACTCACAAATTTATACAGGAGCTGAAACATCTGGTCATTTGGTTAATGTTGAACGTTTAAAACTTTAAAAAACAAAACAAAACAAAACAAATAATACTCCGCTACTCTGGTTCCTGGTCCTACAAATGGATTATTGCTCTTTGACTTCATTTGTATTATTTTAAACTGAATATCAGAGAAAGTTTCTAGATCTTAAAAGAGGAAATTTCACATTTTTAGAATAAACCTACCTAGACACATCTAATCCTTTGGTTATTCACAGATGTGAAGGGAGCCCAGCTGGGAGCAGCTGACTCATCTTTACCTGTGGCAGCACAGGTAGGGACAAATGTATGGTTTGACACATGGCTTGAAATCTGTAGTCACACTTAATCACATTCCAGTGTATACCAGAGTATTTTTAATATATGATAAATTAAACAAACTGCAGTTATTGCTTTATATTTAATGACAGGAAGGTGAGAAAGAGATAATAAATGCAGGAGTTGGCGTTAATGGGCATTTATGTCTGGCCCTCAGGATAGTACGTCATGTGGCGGCCACAGCAGTAGTGGTTCCACCTCCTCTCTCTCCACCCCTCCCTCCGTCTCCCAGAGTCCACCTCAGCCACAGCTCAATGGGGTTGCCTCCGTGGGGGCGACCACGGCCGGGTTGGGTGGCGTGGCGGGGCTGATGGGGGCTCTGGGTGCAGGGAGCGCGCTGGGTATGGGGGAATCGTCGGGGCGCTGAACGGTGTGATCCAGACGCCAGCAGGCACCTCCAGCCCTCACACACACACTACAGGAGCAGCTGCGGGCATCACTTTGCCTGTCAATAACAAGTATGGCTGTTTTCATCTTCCTCTAATACATTTAGCGTCCTTTTCAGATTAATAAAGCATCAACTTTGGGATCCGAATTGTGTTGGAAGCCTTTGATGATAATAAAATCAATACATGTGGTTTCATATCGCCCTTCCCGACAAATCGGTTGGCTGTCAGTGAGTTAAAGAGCTCCAGATGGGTGTCAGTTGCTTCACATTTTTAAGACCCTTTCACGTAACCACATCGTAAAGTACTGAAAATGTCTGGGAATATGTTTGTCTCAGTTTCCTGGGAAGTTTGAATGTGAACTTTATTGCGTCCTCTCCCCCTTTGTGTCTTTCTGCTTCCTTGCTGGATTTTAGCAACTCAGCAACTAGTAAGACCAGGTGAGACAGAAGCTTGTGCCACTTCACAAAAAGCTGAAGCTCCATTTTCATCATGTGTGTCAGCTTTGTGAAAAATGTTGTAGCCCTGCATGGTTGTTCTTTTTCTTTTTTTTTTCTTTTTTTTTTTCCTCCACTTTTTGGAAAGGGAAATTTACATCATAAGTTTTTCTTAATAAGTGATAATATAGAAACAGATGTTCTTATATTCTGTCAGTCTCCCCTTCACAGACCTCTCTTATTTTGAAAAAGTTTATTAAACAGGCCGATATTGTGCAGGCAGAGTGTTAAATGCATGTCTCACTCCGAGTCTGCTTTGTCTCGTCAGCACGGCGCGAATCGGCCTGCTGTCTGAGCAGCAGCAGAGATTGCTCCTGCAGCAGCATCAGCTCCAGCAGCTGCTATCCTCCCAGCCTTCAGTGGTACGGCACACACACACACACTAGGGGACGTGTGATTACTCACCACTATCACACACAGTTAAACACGCACAAAGACACTGAGCTACAATTTTCCTTTGGACGACGGTCTAAATCACCAAGCTTATTAACTCTTGTTCTTCCCCACTTTGCCACACTGTCCCTGCTTTTTTTCTTCTTTCTCCCGAACTGCCCCACCACCACCACCCCATCGCACCATCCCTTCCTTACCCCTTCAACTCTTTTCTTTCATGACACCTCCACTTAATCCTTTTTTTCTCCCTCAATTTCCTCTTGCTCTTCCTCCTTATTTCCTCTCTCCTTGCATCTCGCGCTCTCTCTCTCCCCCCCCCCCCCCCCAGGAGCAGCAGCAGGTGTTGCTCTACCAACTGATGCAGCAGCAGGACCTCCAGCAGCTGCAGTCCCTCTCCTCTTCTGCCCAGATTCCCTCCATCCCACTCTCTTCCGCTCAGCTGCCCATCAACAACTTGCTGCCCGGCGCCCAGAGCCAGGGCCAAGGCACCATCACGGCCAACCCCTTCCTGGCGCTGCAGCACGCACACGCCGACACGCACGGCTCAGGGGCACAGAAACCTCGGCTAGCTGAGAAAGCTGTGGGCGTCGGAGGGCAAGAGAAGACATGACGGCATATGCTCTTTCTGTTTTCTTTTTGTTTTGTTGTTGTTTTATATATATATATATAAATATATATTAAAAAAAATATGCAGAGTTTTTGGGGATCAGCCTGTTGGTCAACTTTGTAGTTTAGCAATGAGGACATCGGCAGGAGAGCAAACTGTGTTTGTGTTAGATATTTGTTTCCAGTTGTGTGTTAAAGCATTAACACACACACACACAGTGGTGAGTTATACAGAAGACTGTAGTTGACACAGCCTGGTTTAGCTTCCAATCTTGACACATTTTGTGTAATTTTGTATTATTTATTTGATTTAATAATTTTTTAGCTGCTTCAAGTCCTTATTTTGATTTTGTCTACTTAATGATTTTATTTTTTATTATTTAATGTTGCTGGTAGTAACTGAGCGTGTGTTACTATCAGTACGTAGCACCAGAGGACATGGTGTGTTGTTTCTCTTCTCTCAACAGTTCAGTTGACTAACAGGTTCCCAGAAACTTTTAATTATTTTTCTTTCAGCTTCTCCTTCTTTTTCCTGCTTCTCTTTTTTTTTTATAAATGTTTTTGTAATGGTCTGGTCTCTCTGCTGTTTCTCTCTCTCAGGGGCTTCAGCCAAACCAGTGTTGTGCTCTCAGCACACAAGCTGGCAAACACAGAACTACAAAGATAAAAAGAAAAATGGCAGCAATATATTAGAAAAATATAATTCCCTGTTATAGGACTTAACAGCAGTAGATGTGTGATTGACATGTGTCTCACAGCAGTCCTGAAGGGAGTATCGGATGAGGAAGTATCCCACACAATCCTCACTGCTGCCTCTCCCAGTGTCTCTTTCACTCTGTTTGCGTACATCCAGTAATGTCAGTGAGCCAAGCCTCGTATGGTCACCACAGAAGCCTTGCTTTTGACTGTCTCTTCTCTGGGCCAGATACAGGGGGCTCATTCAGGGAAAAGAAATGTGAAAGAGAAAAAAGATTTTTAAAAAATTAAGTTGAGTGTTCAGAAAGATGCATAAATCCACATGTATGGACTTTCCTTGCAGCTGGATATCAGCAAGTGGAAGTCATTACGTTTCATCTTCCTGATTGAGCCCCCTGCTGCACCTACCTCTCGAGCAGGACCAGCCTATCAGGACCTAAAAGGCCGACAGCAGCGGCCACTTAAAAACCCACAACAGTCAGGACTGGCCAATCAGGGTCCAAACCCAAGTGCCTGAGGCCAAGGGGGAAGGCGGGATTTTTGTTTTCCTTTTTAAAACCCTGTCATTCTACCCAATCTTTCCAATCTTTCACAGCACTACTGGTAATGAAGCTGCGTTGCTAAGGCAACAGATTACAAAAAGTCTCAGTCTGTCAGGCTGGGCATCTCTTTAATAAACCTAGGAAATTTTATTCTGCTGCATTCTCTAATATCAGAGCCAACTTTGTGTTGTGCTTTTTAGTTATCTGGAGTTTTTGTGTAACAGGCATAAGATGATATATTTTAAAAGCCAGCTGGTTTTTGCAATTTACCATCATTTTTGTACTACTGTGTAAAGTTTTGTTTTTAGTTTTTTTTGTCTTTTGTTTCTCTGTTCAGTCTAATCTTGCTGTAAACCCTTTTAATGACTTCTGCTCTGTGTCATGTGTTTGAAAGCTAGAAGCTACTTAATAGTTGGCTGATTTTGGAAGGGTTGTGGCTGTATATAGCTGTTTGTAGGGGGAGGAAGTGTGTCGGGGGCGTTTGGTGGCACAGTTTTTACCTCGTTAAGTGTACATAAACTTTTCTCATTGGCCGTTGGTTGTACATAAGTGATTATGATTGGCCGTGCTGGTGTGAAGGAAAGCCAATGAAGCCTCAGTTTGTGCGTGTGTGAATCTTTAGGACCAGACAATAAGGTTGACAGTGACTGGACACACAAAAGTATTAATTTATTTTTATATGTGCAGGGACATTGTGTTTCTTTCTTTTTTTTTTCTTTTTTTTTTTTTTTTAAAGTTTTGCACCATTTTTTGATGAAAAGTCATTTTATACTCTGGGCACCATGTTTTCATTTGTGCACACATTTGTTGGATAAATTTTGTAAGAGTGTAAAAAAATGGTGGGGGACTCGAGGATGTATTTCAAAAAAGAAAATTAAAGAAACACTCTGGTTAAGTAACAACAGCGTTTGGTGTTTGTATCAAGGGGTCAGCAAGAAATATGCATTAGAGAGCGGCGACTTAAAGTTTTAGGTTGTAAGATACTGGTTTGTTTTTTTTAAAGAAAGTACTTGGAGTAGTACACTCAGTGGCCACATCATTAGTTACATCTGTTCAACTGCATGTTAGCATAAATATCTAATTGGCCAATCACATGGCGACATCTCAGTGCATTTAGGCATGCAGACATGGTCAAGATGACCTGCCTCAAGTTCAAACCGAGAATTAGAATTAGGAAGAAAGATGATTTAAGTGACTTGTGCCTGGTTGTTGGTGCCAGATGGGTTGGTCTGAGTATTTCAGAAACTGCTGATCTACTGGGATTTTCCCCACACGGCCATCTCTAGGAAACACCCAGCGAGCAGCAGATCTCTGTATTCAGGTTGGTGGTGGTATAATGGTGTAGGAGATTTTTTTTTTTCTTAGCAGACTTTTTGCCCCTTAATATCTGAGCATTGCTTAAATGCCACAGCCTACCTGAGTATTGTTGCTGTTCCATCCCCCCCCCAATTATCTTCTGATGACTGCAGGATAACGCATCATGTCCCAAAACTCAAATAATCTCGAGCTGGTATCCTTGGGTAAGATGCTGACCCCCCTGTGCTCAAGCAGAGTAGAAAAGTGCTATATAATAAACAGTCCATTTACATCAAATCTGCAGCTGTGAGGAATATTTCCATCACCTTGTTGAAGCTATGCCATAAAGAATTAAGACAGCACTGAAGGCAAAAGAGTATGAGTTGTACCTAATGAAGTGGCCATTGAGTATAATGCAAATTCAGTTTAAAAAAAAAAATCCCAAATTTTAATTGGTTTTGACAAAGTATATAAAAGAGTAGATTGTCAATTTATTCAAACAGACTACATTTGTAGATATGATATAAAGATGCACATGTTGTAAATGTATTAGTTCATTTTACTGAGACAGTGACCATTGATCAGTAGAAATAAACTAAAGGAACTAGAGGTAGTGCTGGACATAAGATTTCATCTAGCCTAATGCTAAAATGGCACTAAAACACCCAAGTAAGATGACATTTCACTCAAAACAAATGCGAACAGCTGAAACCCCCCCCCTAATGGAGCCAGTTCATAAACTGGCTGGCTTTAAGCCATGCCAAAAGCACTTATTTATAATTTATTTGTAAGTTATTTTAAACTGCATATATTTAATTAGCTGATTAAATGTATGTTTTTGTCTCTTCTGACCATATGTCAGATGATTTATGAGGTGAGTGTAGATGAGATTAAAATGTAACTGTTAAACAGTGCTTTTTTTTCAGTTTTAAGTCACTCTTAAGACCTGACTTGTGAACTATATTTTGAATAGAGTCAAACATTTCCAAGCTTATGTTATATGCCATTAATTACACTGTAAATTGTGGCAGAGGAGGCACTAAGTGGAGATGTGAATTATTCTCTAACAAGGGGGAAGAAAAATAAATAACCATCAAGCAACCAAAGTGCCAATAGAAACTCAACATCTTTAAATTTAAACATTGTGCTTCGGGGCTTCTGTCCTTACAAATATGCACCCACAACCAAAGCTGATGACTTCCAGCTGCCAATGCTGTGTATGTGTTGTAGAGGTGGGGGCACCATTCTGTTACATCTGCTTCTGCCCTGGTAATTAAAAGCTCACTTTCCTCCTGCATCCCCTGCTCCCTTGAAAATACCCCCCCCCCCGGAGTTTTGTGCCCCCCCCCCTTGCTTTGCATGTACACACACAGATACACACAGAATCTAACCTGCATTCAACCACACAACACCCCCTTCACCCCTCCTTCTACCATCTATCTCTCACTGTGCGTAACCCCTCCCTGACACACACACCCTCCACTCACTATCAGCCCTGTCAATCAAAGCCAGGCTGTTTAAAAGAGCATAACTCCACCCCTCAGCCCCCTCCCTCCCCCAGCTCCACCACCTAGGACCTACTCTTTTATAAGCCTCCCAGTAATAGCGGCACCATCCTGCGTCGCTCATACACACAGACACACACATATACACACATGCGGGCCAGAGCCACTGTGTCCACCATCTAGCACACTCCCCCAGAAACACTTTCCAGGGTTGGGAGGGCTTAACAGCTGATTCAGGACCCCTATGTGCTGCCCAACCAGGTGCCTGATTACAAAGTCAAAACATGACTAAGCCCCGGTGTTAGGAGACAGGAGATCTCTCTCTCCCTGACACACACACACACACACACACATCAAGCAGATAGCAGGCCAGCAGGAGGGTTAAGCCCTGGATGATTAGACAAATGTAGGGCAGATATCCGTGGCTTCAGAGGCAGGCTGAGCGACTGTCACTGAGGAATGCTCTACAGCAATAAAGATACCTGTCTCAGACTGAGCATGCTCACTAAGGTTCAGTTTCTGCTTAAATGTATTTATGCTCCTATTTGCAGGTAAGATGTTTTAATTGTTCGGGCTGCTTGAAGCCTTCAGGTAAACCAAAATAAATAAATAAAATTTAATTAAATTACGCAAAAAATAAATACTTTTTTGGGGGGGGTTTAAAATCTTGGAGAAAAAATTATATTTAAATGCACACAATTTTCCAACAGTTAAAGAATTAGTGCATACAGAAAGAGAAAGCCTTCATTTGTAATTGTGTAATTTAATGTTTATAAAAGAATACAGCTGCTAAATAATAACAATAAAAAAATCTAGAAAAATAAGTTGCTGCAGCAGGATGACACTAAGCATGATATTTTTTCTAATTGATAAGTGTTTAACACATGAATTCACCCCTATGGAGTGAAAACCAAGTGGGATGTAAACGGGATGAAAAAGCAAATCTCAAGCTTGATGTTAAATATAAACCCCCTCAAAAATACTTTGTCACACACCTGAAAGGAAGTCTATTATTTTTGAAAAGCTGGCAGGCTGAAGATGCACAGTTCACGGGGCATTAACTTTAACATACTTAGATTATTTGTTGCTATCATCTTTCCCATTTCTGTCACACTCCAGCTAAGCAGAAATAAAAAGCAAAACCATAAAACAAGTTCACCAGGTGCCAAAAATAATTCGGCATATGTTTGGTAATTCAGCTAAATTATTTAATTAGACCCCAGCCTCAAACAGGGAGAGCAAAGCGCAATAAAGCTGAGAGAGGCTTCGGTGTAATAAACCATTAGTAGGAGGAGGCGGTCGCTGGTTTGTACAGTAATGCAGTGTAAATCATCACAGAGTGGCTGCCATTAGAAGGCTTAATCCTGGCCAGAAACCTGCAGTCAGCTGCCAGGGGCCCTGCTCCAGTGCCGAATGGAACCAGATCCGGCAAACAGAGGTGTTTGGGGGCCATCAGGGCATGAAGAAGAGGAGGAAGGCTGCAAGAGACTGTAGAGGGAACAGCTGGGGAGATTCCCAGAGAGAGAGGGAGAGAGTGAGTGAGTGAGTGTGTGTGTGTGTGTGTCAGCCCCCCACAGGTCTCTCTCCTGTGGGATAATGGTGGCGGGGAGAAGCAGCAGGATTCAGCCTCATCCCTCTTCATTCTCAGACAGCTCGTATTCTTCTGCTAAGTGACACTCCTCTGTTACCCCCCTGGCACAAACACACACACACACACACACATATATGTGTATATATATATATATATATATATACACATATACACACACACACATATATATATATGTGAGTGTGTGTGTGTGTATATATATGTGTATATATATATATATATGTATATATATGTGTATATATATATATACACACACACACATATATATATATATATATATGTGTGTGTGTGTGTGTATATATATATGTGTGTGTGTGTGTGTGTATATATATATATATATATATATATATATACACATATATACACACACACACACTCACATATATATATATATATATATATATATATATATATATATATATATATATATATATATATATATATATATACACATATATACACACACACACACACACTATTCTCAGAATCCTCTGCGTGTGTGTGTGTGTGTGTGTGTGCGCGCCTTCCATCTGAATTACACCTCACAGAGTTTCCTCGAAGCTTATTGATGCCACTGCAACACACACGTAACCGCTGACACAAAAAGAAATCACAGAACAGGATAACTGACAGAAAACAAGTAGCGCAGTCAAATGTGCACACGTCACCCATCAGCAATGAAAAGCTCCAGCGTTTGCGCCACACAGATTATGATGCCCAGAGCAGTGATGAGTTATTTGCAGCTGATTAAATAATGACAATAATAATGAAATATTACAGAGTCTAAAACCTAAAACTGCACAGAACTGTGGAAATATAGGAAACAAATGCAGAAGTAAAAGATCACAAAACTGAATAAATAAGATGGAAGTCAGGCTGCATGAAGAAATGCTTCAAATAAATATTTGAACTCTGGGTTTGATTATCTATCTATCATGTAGAAAAATCATAATTGTAGAAAAACGTAATTAATACACATGTACTGGTCACGTATATTTTTTAAAACTTTTTTTTTCGGAATGTATTTTGAAATACTTCGCAACGTTACTTCCACACAATAAAAATACACACTTGAGTAAAATAGCCTAAATAAACAACACTAAAAGTAACTATACAAATATGTAGTAAATAAATTAAAAATAACTATTTTGTATAAGACCACGCTAAAAGTGGTGGCAGCGTGGAGGAGTACAGCTGGAGTTCCCAAGCCTCCTCTTTAAGTGGCAGCGAGTCCCAGTGACTCAGCGGCGCCTGCTCCGCTCGCCTGCCGCTCCGAGTGTGTCGCTGCACGGCTAGAGAGCCGTTGCCCTCCCGCTCCGCCCGCGGCTCCCACTACGAGCGAGAAGAAAGGGAATTCGAAAACCGCAGAAAAGCGAGGAAGGTAACTTCAGTGCGCGCTAATGGCAGCAGTAATTCAGCAGTAAAGGAAGGGGATTTGAATAAGTGACTGTTTTTTCTTGTTGCTTTTCCCCTTTGAAAGGGGGAAAGGGGAAATGCAGCTCCCCGGCAGAGCACGCCGCCACCGAGGAGCGCAGCTCGGTGGAGCCGCAGCTCCGCGGTCCACATGTCGCTGTGGACTAAATCTGAAGCTCCGCGCTGGCCCCGATGCCCGTTTCTGGGCGTCATAATTCAAATCAAATATTGTAATAAATTACAGCGCAATTTTTACATTGTCCGGCGGAATTATTCTTTAAAATAAAATTAAAAAATCCTTATTTTCACATACAGCCTAATAAACCCGGACTTTAGATAGCCTGGTGTAACTCCCGCCTTTAGCACAGTAATAATGTGCTGAATGGGGACCCGGTGATGTGAGACAACAACAGGAAATATTTTAAACTCACGTGTCTGTTTAGGATTCTGTTTATGTGAATTTAATTTTTAATGACTGTTCAAAAATTCAGGAACCTTGTCTTACGTTACTCAGTTATCTCCTCATCGTCACAGTTGGTTGTTTTTTCTGTCATGTTTACCTCTTTGCAAGAAAAAAAAAAGAAAAAGAAAAAGGTAAAAAGCAAAGCCTCCTATCTGCTGTGGCGACCTGCGGGCTGTTGTTTTGAAGACCATCGACCACAGCAGCACACTGCGGGGAAACCGCATGACCCACACAGAAACGCACTGAATTATGTATAAATTCAATTAAACTCATTTAGAAACCTTCTGTTTTCTTTGCAAATGGCTTCCCCCCCCCTCAGCTCCTATACAGTATGTTCTGTTGTTTAAAAGGTGTGCTGTGCCTATTTGAATGCAGGGTTAAAATAAATAAATATATAATGTATTTACAAAAGATTAAAAGTTAACATGACTTAAATGGGTGAAAATACAATGCCAGGAATTATTTAAAGGATAAAGGTAATTTATTAAGTGCACAACAATTGGATCTACACACACACACACACACACACACACACACACACACACACACACACACACACACACACACACACAAATACCAATACTAATAACAATAACAATAATAATTTACATCCTAATCTGTATTTTCTGTATTTACTATCACCTTGAATGGGCTCTGGGTGAAGAATGAAACACCATTACAAGGACAGGTGGTGCTGGCAGAGATGAATGTAATCTTGTGGGGCTATAATGAATGTCACGGGATATAGATCTAAGATGAGATCTGGTTTGATCATCAGGTAAAAATAGATCAGTCACCGGCAGATCATTACTGATAATTACTTTCAAATGGTTGGCTATGTGAGGGGTCCATATCATTAAATAATTCCAGCCCTGGTTAGTGATGGCAGGCTGAGGGGAATTTCATGTGTGCATGTATGTGAGTGTCCATAAATGATAATGATAGCGCCGAGGAGAGCAGTATTATTAATTATTCCTCTTTTGTACTTGTTGTCAGGTGAGAAATGTGATTTTAGTATTCACCGGCGCAAAAAAAAAAAAAAAATGTGCATAACAAATGATCAACCTCAAGAAACCAAACTCTCTGATATTTCTCCCTCTCCTCCTGTATGTGTGTGTTTTCACGATTAGCTAATAAATATCAGGGAAACGCTCCAAATTTAGGGGGTATTTCACACATGCAAGCACCTGGGGGCTGCCCCCAGCACGGCACGGGTGCCTTGCTCAAGGACACTGCAGCTGATGTTAGAGGAGAAATCCCTGTGGAGACTTTAAGCTAATTTCTAGGATTGAAATCCGAACATCAGAGATTGAAGAGAAGTCCAGCCGCTACTGCAATCAGGATAAATGAGCCCACAACAGGCATGTAAGAGACCTGGGATTTCTCCAGCAGCAGCTGTTAAGTGGTATAGACCCAAGCTGTGTAATGGTACAGGCCAATCTGTGTGTTTGTTAGTGTGTGTGTGTGTGTGTGTGTGTGTATAAGAGTAAGAGCGAACCAACTCCCTCCCCTGTTCTTCCACCTATCAGCAAGCCTCATTTATTATGCAGACTGGAGACCCTTGGGCTGGACGGAAGGCGTGTGTGTGTGTGTGTGTGCGTGCGTGTGTGTTTTGGAAATAGAGGGTGGGTGAGGGGGTATACATGTGATGGTCATAAGAGTGCGCGCGCGCGCGCGCGCACACACACACACACACACACACACACACACACACACACACACACACACACACACACACACACCTAGGCTTGTACCATTACACAGCTGATTCAGTTCCTTTTACATAAAATGCATGCTGTGGCGGCCAAAAGAGGTATTGCAAAGTTGAATGGAAAGGTGTGTGTGTGTGTGTGTGTGTGTGTGTGTGTGTGTGTGTGTGTGTGTGTGTGTGTGTGTGTGTGTGGGAGGTGTACCTGTTGTATGAGTTGTGGATAACTATTTGAAACAGAAGATGAGAGAGGTCGATGAGGGTTGTGCAAACGCTGTAGCACAAACCTCAGAAAAACACCAAGAAGCTGCTGCTAATTTTCATTATTTCCTCAAAGAGAGAAAAGAAGAGGCTCCTCCTGGTGACCTGTGAATACATCTCACCCAGAAAAGCGTGCGGACATGCAGGTTGCTTTACTACTTGAGTTCTCTCAAACAGCTGTGTAAACCAGAGCTTTACTATTGAGGTTTATTTAAACTGGGAGAAAAAAAAATGACATTTCACTGCAGAGGTGGGAATTGAGTCCTTTAAAATCATCTATTAATCAACAACAAAACTTCAAATAAGGATTTTGGACTTCAGTGCTACCAGTAGAAAAATAAATCCCAATGTTACAAGAAGGGTGTCATAATTATGTCATAAAGTAACCACCTTCTACTGTCTGCATCATGTCATGTGAATTCCCTTTACAAGAGCATTTACTCAGGCACTGCAGAGCCTCAAAACTACATTTTGAGGTAGTTACCTGTGAAATTCATTTTATGTTCCACCATTTGGCAGCTTATTTTCAACTCTTCTGCATAGCTGTCCTTGTCAGTTCCTTCAGTTCCCTTTAAATATGATCTTTAAGGAAAGAGAATACTTCTGGTTCCTGTCCATGCTGGCTTGAAGTGTCATGTTAGGGCACAAGAGAATTAGCGGTTCCAACATAGAGACATTTCCCCTTTAAACTTCTCTCACAGCTAAGTAAGTAAATAAATAAAATAAATACCAAGCTGTGAAGGTGAGCTTTCTCTTTACTGCTTTCCTTACCCATTAATCATCTCAGGACCCCCTCAGATTTATCTGTTGACCATCTGGAGGGGGATGAACCCCTCAGGTTGGATACTTTTGGACTAAACCAACTAATTGTGCAACTTTTAAAGTACTGTATTTCTAACACTAAATTGCAGCTGACACACTGAAACACCTGTACTGACAATTTTATATTGTAAGAACATTCACTTTTTTTTATTTCAGTTTTAACCTTTCATATTACATCCTATATCAGAGTGTCTGAGTCATAAAGAATATCAGAAAAATCTGCAGCATCAGACACTGAACCTTCATTAAATAAAACAAACATTTATTTGCTCTTACTGTGGCTATAGCATTGCATCTTTATACCAGCTTTAATACATGTAATTGAACACATGCATATCTTGCTGATCAGTGGCTGGATAGAAACCCATTAGATCTGAGTTACATAGGAAAGGGACTCAATAATCTGCTCTGACACGCTACACTTGATTATGTAAGAGTCTAAAATAACTCGAAAGTGTATTCCCATGAGCAGGAGGCATGTATTTAATTTTTTATATATATAGTAAAGAGTAGCATTCTCCATTAGTCTCCCTCATTCCAAACTGTTAACAGGCATTAGTGGCCCAATTAGAAAAGACTTGGTCTAATCTTTTAAAAGTCCCAGGGTAATGTTGAAAATGGCCAGACGAGAAGAGGAGAGGGGGGATGGAAGGGGGATAAAGGGAGGAAGGGGAGGAGAGAAACTCAATCTAAAGCACCAGGTGCACCTTTTGTCGACATAATCTCCCAGCCCTTGAGACTGCGCACACACTGGCCAACATATACAGCCTTTCATACGTACACATGCTGCTTTTTCGACTGGGGGATTTGAAGCCCGAGTTGGCTCTGGTCATATGTAAAAGGGACTCCTAGGTCACTGCGCTGCCAGAACTGCCAGAAAAGGGTTTGATTCGACCACTCCTAGGTAATAATCAATAGGGAGAGACCTTTAAATTTTAATTATGGTGGTGAATTAGCACTGGGAACAAAATTTAGGTTAGGAAGAGAAAGAGCCAGTCTGCATGTCTTTGTGGGAAATGTCAATTTGGAGCACAGGTGCTCATTGGACGCTCAGTTATCACATTCATCACATGGATCAGATTCCATTTAAGGATTTTTTTAAGGGTTTGGATCCACTATAATGTTGTATTTACAAGCAATGCATATACAGTTAGTGGATACAAAACAATGTAGCTTTAACACTCGGCCATGGAAAGCAAGGTGAAAGATAATTTATTGTCCAAACTCATCATGTGTTTTGAGCACATCTGCAGTTATCAGTCATCTATTTGCATGTGTAATCTTTTATCTTTTATTACACATGTTTCCAGTTATGTTTATTTACTAATAATATGGCTGCAATTTTAAATAAATACACAAATAGACATTCATTTATTTGTGTGGCCTTTTTTGAAAGACAGCACTTTCCTCCTCCCTTCCTGTCATACTCATCTCGTGAACACTCTCTTCCTCTGAAGCACTGAGTTCATGAGCAGCTATGCCACATTCAGCACACTTCATTCATGCTGTATGACCATCAGCTTTTAGTGATATATTTTTTAAAAACTACACTTTGACATTCATTGTCACCCACATACTCTTATGTGTGAGCACAGTGCCTCTTGGTTTCTTCACCATTACGTTACAAACCCTTTGCATGAGTGTTTAAATGCAGGCTAAATGTCTTTGTGTGACTGTTTGCAGATGGAGAACTTTGAAAGCATGAAGAATATGCAGAGCAGCAGCAGGCAGAGGAGCTCAGTGTGCAGGAAGCAGACCTCGAGTGCACAGTCATTGTGAAACAAACATGTATTGATGGCTGTCAGTCAGTTTATAACATTGCTCAGGGAGGACAAAGGACCGTGCAGCTTGAAATGCAGAAAACCTTGGATTGTGTAAAAACACACACACACACACACACACACACACACACCCTTGAATAACATTACAGGCCATGTTAATCAATGGCTCTTAGCACAGTGGATTTAAGCAGGCCTGGCGCCCCTTGTCCACAATCCCTCACCCGTCATTCTTTCAGCTCGACCCCTAAACTCCTGCAAAGCCTCAAGTGGGGACGAAGCCAAGGACGGAGCAGGCTGCTCATTGTGATTTAATCTCTCTCTGCCTCTCTCTGCACTGTGAGAACAAACATCAAATATGGCCTTCTTATCTGGCCAGCCCTGCTCTATCTATCTATCTATCACCAATCGATGCCTCCTGTTCTGTGTGTGCAGGCTTCTCAGTATGTGTGTGCTTGTGTGAAACAGGTCTCAGGGGCCGTGCTAACTAAGGTCAAAGATCAGGTATAACCCTCTAGCGTGGAATGACAGATGTGGCCCGAGGAACACGAGATAAAAGAAACAGAGAAGGAGAGAGAAATGAAAGAAGGGAGTGATTTAGACCAGTTGCATGTGTCCTAAACCAGCAGATCAGAAACAAAAACAGGAATTGCTATAATTGCTTCTGTTGTTTCTGCAGCAGGTATAACTTGGCCTTAGGCACCTCGACCAGCAGAGATCAGCTTACCTGAATGGCGGCCTTGAACAATGGACTGGGGACTCCGTCATTGTCCAACTACCTTTCTGGAAGCGCCGCCAGCTAAACGAGCAACCGCGCTGCCACAATGTGCTGAATGTAGCTCTTTTATCAAACACTTCCTTCAGTCAAGGAATAGGAATGAATATCAAAAATGTGTTGGCTTTTTGTGCTTCCTGTTAGGCAAGAGAATTAAGCTGTTTGGTGTCCGTACAGATTCTGAAGCCTTCTGGACCACCAGATTCAATGTACACATGATCATAGAGGTGCAATAAAAGCCATTTTCTCTCCATGATGAATTTTCATGGGAAGGAAAGCAAGTGTATGCATATGCATTAAAGAGGAGGTCCTGAGGTGATATGACACTCTGTCTGAGCTTCTATTCACCATGAAACAGCTCCATAAAACTGCAGAATGCTGCCAGAGCTGCAGCAGGCTGCAATGGCTGTTAGAGATAGATGGAGAGAGAGAGAGAGAGAGAGAGAGAGAGAGAGAGAGAGAGAGAGAGAGAGAAAGTAAAGGGGGGCAATCCTTTGTTCTGTCAAGGACTTAACACAATCAGAGTGTACAGTGTGTCAGGAGCGCACAGGCATATATCAACTTCAATCTCTTTTTAATGAAAAATCCTGCCCTCTCTAATATGTGCAAATTAACCTCTTCTCCTCCCTCCCTCCCTCCCTCCTCCCTTCCTGCCATTTCCCCTCCTCTCTCTCCCTTACAGAGGCCCCTCAGCTCCCTCTCTCGCTCCCCACCGTTGTTTCTGTCCCTCATCTTCCTCCTTTTTTCCACTCTTTTGCATTGCCTCCCCTAGTTTTTCCATCCCCGTCCTCTTATTCAGAGGGTGAGAGCACAGCAGACAGACACACCGATAGAGACTCCTGCTTTCCATTAGCTTGTTGCTTTAGTCGCCCAGCCCCCTACAGCGATTATCTAGATTAGTTGATTTCTAAATAAATAAATGAAAAATCATTAAAAAAAAAAAACTAAACAGAATAACAACTAAAAGTCTGTGTCCAGCAGCAGCATTAAAATTCAGCCTCCCTCCTGCTCTGCTTCTCTTTGGTTTTCATCTTTCTGTCTCTCCGCTCCAACACGCTGGATCATGCTATTACCCTGATTATCCTGATGAGTTGGTCAGATCCTCGCTTTCTCATTCTGTCCGCGCTGATTGTAATTTAGAAATTACACCTAATGAGGAATTTTTAAAAACACGGCGACCACTCTCTGCTGCCAGCTCCACACTGTTCCCTGCCCTAATGGATTTCCTGGTATGGAATCCATTTTGCCCCCCCCTCTCCCCCACCACCACACACACACACACACACACACACAGCCACCCACCCCTCTCTTTCTGCCCTGCAGGGGGTGCCGGCTAGCCAGGCCCTCCCTACCTCCCTCCCCTCCCTCCTCAACTCCCCCACCCCCCTCACCTCTCTCTACCCCCCACACCCCATTTCCCACTAATTGGGGGCGACTGGTTTTGGTGAAAAGAAGTCATAATCATTGTTTCTGCTGCTAATTTAAGTGGTTAAGTGTACAGGATCAGCTCGCACGACGAGGAAATGAGTATGATTAAATTTACATTTTTGAATCTTAACAGCTGAAGTGCCAATTTCCATTTTGTAGCTGTGTTGGAGATTTTTGAAAGTTAAGCACCATATGGCACCTAAAACAAGATAAATGCAGAAGTCGGAGCATATTTAGGTGGTATTGTTTGACACATTGAAAACCATTGTTCAGGATGCTAAAAGCATCTGCCTTTCATAGGTCACAGTCTGCTTTCTTTTTCTTTTTTGCCATTAATTAAAAAAGGAACTATGCCTCTAAAAAGTGACAGAATAAAAGCGCCAGAGCCTAATTCCTCTTTATTTCATGGAGGAATGTGAACCATCAAACGTCTGGATAACAGTTTTAACCTGTCCTACTCCTCTTGTGAACACCTGTATGATGTGCAAGTGTGTTTCAAGGGGGGGATTTTTTTCAATAAGGGTGGGGGAAACACACACACACACACACACACACACACACACACACACACACACATGCAAATCAAAGCCATCAACAGCTTGTGATGAAGTGAGATGTAGTGGCATAAACAGAGTGTGTCGTTACCATGGAAGCCACTTTCACCTCACAGGCCGAGAGACAGAAAAAAACACAAAGAGACAACGAGACAGGGAGGAGAAAAAAACAGTAACAGACAGACAGACAGACAGACAGTGTTTCAAGCTCTCCTTCAGCAACATTTAATAGCTTTTCAAACCCTTCTGAGCTCCCCCTCCAGCCCCCCTCCCACTATAGTGTCTTTTCTCCCAGGAGAGAAACACTGTATTTGTACAGTAAGTGGTCCAAAGAAAAGGAAAAGTTCATTGAAATGTTGTTTAATAGCCGTTTGAACATTCACCGGTTTAACGAGCACATCACAAAGCTACAGGAGCAGACTTACAGCGGCCACTGGAGCGGAGGGGTTTGGGGGATTTTGGAGCCACATCTGCCCCCGTTTTGGTCCCCTTTGTCCCTCTCTGGTTCTAGTGCAGGTCATAGATTCCAACTTCAGATGCTTGGTTACTCATCACATTTGAAATCATTTCCTGAGCCACTTGAGCCTTTTTTTACCTAGATCTGCGATCTCCAGTGTTTTGATTGCTGTTTTACTCGGCCAGTGGTTTGATACTCCACAAGCCAAATTTCTGCTCGTCAGTTTCCTCGGTGTCCACACATTTTATTTTATGATGACAGCCATAAACAAGATTTAAAAATTCACTTAGCTAGAACTGGCACAAATCAGTGCCTGCAATTTCTGCATAGCATTGAAGGTCCACTTCACTCAGCAATTCATAGCAATCCAGCCTGTTGCAGGAAATTGAACATAGCAACCTGGCCATAGGCCATCTGAGCGGAGAAGCGCAAGCAAAGGGGGTACTCTAGATATCTCCTTTCATTTGACAGAGACACTAAGGACAAATTTCCTTCCTTTATATTTTATAAATGATTCATCTTGGCCAAATTGAATCCAGTTTCCTTTTAATCCAGCTCATTTTCTCCCTTAGAGATGTAACAAGTTACATAACTTGTATAAAAGGGCAAACATGGAGATTGAAAAGAAGAGAATTCACTTAGATGTCCCATTAAAATGTTCAGAATTCAAATGCAAGAGTAAAATGGTCATCTCTACTCATGGAAACAGGATTTTAAAAAAACATATTTCAGGTTAGTTGCCATTTCCTCACCATGTTGAGATTTTTTTTGGGGGGTGTTGTTGTTGTTGTTGCTGCACTGTCTTGTCCACCTCAAAGCCTGATTGCTGTTGAGTGAAAGACGCAACCAGACTCCACACCACCTTCTACGAAAAGGTGGG